>SZWC01021478.1:631-11805 GCA_023375785.1 Penium margaritaceum | reverse complement strand
TTGGTTGGTGGTAGTTGGGCGAGGGAGGGGGTTAGTGGGGGGGGGGGAGTGCATGTGGAAAGTAAAAGTGGAGGTGTTTTTTGGGTGTGTGGGTTGTGTTTACACATATACACTTGTGTATGTTGGTTTGATTGATGTGGTTTGTGGTAGTTGGATAAAGGAAAAAGGGGAGATAAGTGTATGTAGTGAGTGTAAATGGAGATGTATGGCTAGTTGTATGGTTTTTGTTTGAAATATTACACTTGTGCTTGTTGTGTTGAATGATGTGTTTGAAACTGGTTGTGTCTATGGAAGTAAACTTGTGTATGTTCTTTTAAGTGATGTATTTAATTTTTTTTGTGGTGTTTGGATGACGAACATGGGAATGGGGATGGTGGTGGAAAGTGTATATGGGAAGTGTAACTGGAGATTCATTCCTAAGTGTGTGGGTGTTGTATATGAATATGCACTTTAGTATATTGGTTTCTAGTAATTTGGTGACTTGTGGTTAGGTGTATGGGGAAGGTAGGAAAGTATATGAGGGGAGTGTAAGTGGAGGTTTATGGCCGGGTGTGTGGGTTGTGTGTGAAGATACGCACTTGTGGAGATAGATCTTTTGTTCTTGAGCTAGAAATCATAGTGTCTCCTTTTCTATTATAATAAGTTATCCTATAAAGTAAGATTTCAGAGGTACACATGAATGGAGGAGGCACGTAAGGTGAAAAAGTACGTAGAGAGTGCAGAAGGTGGGGTATGAGTTGGTGATTGTGATGAGAGTAAAATATTTGTGTGTTAAATTGCATTCACAAGGGAGAGGTAGGTCAGGAAATTGTACAAAGTCCATGTATCTTACTGTGTGCCCCATTTTGTGCACAACATTACTGTCCTACATTACCTAAAAGCGGTACCTATTGTGATAAATTCACGAGATTATGTCTAAGAATGTTGAAGACTTGCTTCTCCAATCGACCGTTTAGAGAATTTATCATCCATTTAATAGAAACATAAAGGTCGTCAAAACTTGAATTTGATGATAATAATCATTTTCAACCATGTATCTCAACATGGACAATCAACTTACAAAAGGCATTACGAACATTAATATAAAAAGCTACAAATGAATACTATCTCAATATATGACCTTAGCTTTTTGTAAATTCTCTGTCTACCGCTTCTCTTGAGAAGTTTTCCTGAGATTTTATAGAATGGTGTGTAAATCTTGCAGAAGGGGTTTTCTTCACCACGTCACTCTACAAGCAATTGTCACCAACAGCCCATGTAGGGAGACACAAATACTTGGAGTCTCAAGAGATCCATTCCTGTTTTTACCTCGCCCCCTCAACCTCGGTGTAAAACAAGGGGCATGTTTACCTCAAACTTCTAAGTTTACATGTGTTTTCTACCTTCCAAGACTGACAATTGTATGAAACAAACTTGATACAATGGCACAAAATTGTCATGTGCAAAGCACGTCCGGAAATTTTGCACCGATGATGTTGTTTTCCTCTCTTGCCTCTCTTGCTCTCAAGGATTCCTCATCTTTGCTCGCTCTCGCTAGCAAGGAGGACAATCGATGGCAAGGGCATGAGGTCATTATCCTTGCCCTCAAGGCCCTTATGGCCTCTTAGCTGTCGATCAAGCCACCAGCGCTATCGACGGTTGGCGTCTTGCCAGTGGTTGGCTGGCCGGTTATCGGCCACCTTGCTAGTCGGTCGCACACTGGTCAGCAACCAGTGCATGGCTGGCCATGGAGAAGCCTTTCCTCTTTTTAGGGCTAGTTTTGAACCACCCCCTTGGTAAGGTGAGGTGTGAAGGCTGAACAAACCCTCCCATTACATTCCTCCCCATTGATTGTGAAACCCCCTAGTTATGACCAAGAAGTGAAAGTGCTAGATTGTGAGTCGTTAACTTTGTACTAGAGAATTAAAAACTATAATCATTATGTAAACATGAGCACAAGCATGGAGTTTGGACCTTAGAGGTAGTTTATTGATCAGCATGGCTAGCGGCCTCCTCCTTTGAAGCAGGATCATCCGCCCCTGAAGCATGCTAGGTTTCCCCAACCTCCAATGATTGTTTTCCATGAATGTTGCTCTGCAACAACTGTTGTTCACTACTTTGGAATTCAGGCAGTGCCCCCGACCACGCATCAATTAGTGCAAGTCCTAAGCCTGCATTGGAACTCACTGATCACCCACGTGGACAACCAAGATTCATGTCCATAATGAACCTTATGAATGAGGTATTCCTTAACAAACAGCAAATTGAGTGCACGCTCTAGGTGTTGGGGTAGGCAAAGAACCTTGCATTGGCTGTCTGCAACAAAGACTGCTTATTATAGGTAAACGGTTAGCTTTGTCGTGTATGGGGCTTGCAAGATTGCATGGAATACGTCATGTGTCATTATACTCGGCGGAAGCAGCAATGGGTATTCAACTCACTCGATGCGGGCAATGATGGGGTAATGCCCAATCCACATCAATAAAATTATTGGTGCACTTGGTAATTTTAGTCGAAGGTTCATATTACTGAGAAGAAATCGATTAATGATGTGAAGTGAGACCTCACGGAAACGTTTGTCAGTGTATGCCATTCATCGTTTTAAGCTGCTTCAAGGCAAACCTTAACCTCTTGTAAGGAGTCGGTGCGCTTATCAAAGGCTTGATCTGAATGAACTTGTTCTCTTTTACATACAATCTCCTCCAAGGAAGAGAGCACCATTGGATACCAACTATTGATAAAGAGGAATGGTGTGAATTGTGTAGACTCGCTTAGAAAGGTTTTCAGTACAAACATAGCCGGTACTAGGAATTATCCTCGTCATCCATGGTAGGGTTTAAATACATGTGGAGCATCGAGTCCAGGGTGCAATTCATACGTTTTGTTTTTCTATGGTTTTGAAGGTGAAAGGCTGTCCATCTTTGCGACTTGCTGCCAAAGTAATCGTACATATCTTAAGAGAACTTACTGGTACATTCTCTATTTTGAAAAAAATAATGTGCAACGACATGCCTTCCTACTTCACGACACCACGAATGAAGTTATGCCCAGTAATCTTTGCATTCACATCAGTGGTTATAGGATTGAAGTGTATCTTTGTTAGAAGGTCAACAACCACTACTAATGCATCATGGCCACGGGTCGTGTATGTAAGACCAGTAATTAACTTTATGCTAACACCCTCCCATGGACTCCTAGAGATGTGAAGCAGTTGGAGGGTTCAAGGAGGCTTTCTAATTCTAGCCTTGTCCCAAAGACATAGGTCGCATGTCATGTAATACTTCCGGACATTGACACTATTTCTAGCCTCCAATAGTGGTCCAAGAGTGCTTGTCTAGGTTTTCAATGTATGACATACCCTACGACCGACAGGTTGTGGAATGGGGAGATAACCTTTTCTCAAAGGTCTCCCAAGTTTGGCACTAAAATCTTTTCCTCGTACTAGAAGATTCCTACAATCTTGACCAATCTCTAATGCTCCAGATTATAAGAGTCTTGAAACATACACTCCACATAGTATCCCATCCAGATCCTGTAGTAGATCCATTTTGGTGGATAATCTGTTGAGGTGCTTGCTATACGGTTGTAAGGGGGTCTAGCGTTTGCATTGTAGCTTTTGTAATGGCCATAAAACACTCACCAACCTTGGGTGGTTTCTATGATTCCATGGAATGTCCACTAAGTGGATCGATTGCATTGATGCATCCTGACCAATATCCCCATGTGAAAAAGAGTTTACTCATGTAACAATTTTTAGGCGCTTGTCTTCTTGGCATGTTTTTTTGCGCTTGGTAAAACACCAACGGGTTGTGGTTGGTCCCCACCATCATACCCATCTCAACGTCTCCGGGGTAGCAACCTGACATCTTTAAAAACTGTACCGCCACCATGAGCTCTCGATATTGTCTTATGAATCGTGTTTCTGCTAGGATGAGCTTTTGGCTCTCATATGCAACTGGGTGACTGTTTTGCATGAGGCTTGCTCCAAAAAATATGAATAAAGCATCACATTGAACCTTTCAAGGATGGGATGGATCCAAGAGAGCTAAAATGGGCGATGTGGATAGGAATTCATTGACTTGAGAAAGACATTCTTGCAACATGAAGTCCATCCCCAACCCTCGTCTTTTCATGTGAGCCTAATCATCAACGATACCCGGGTCGAATACCCTTGTATATACCGTGAAAATTAGTTTGCAAGGCAGAGGAATGACCAAATATACTTAAAATGTTTTGGGCGTGGCCAATTCAATAGTGCTTGGACCTTTTTGGGGTCGCCTCACATACCGTCCTTGTAGAATATGTGTCTAAGGCATTCAAGCTCATCTTTTGTACAACCGTACTAGCTCACTACCACATAGAACTTGTGTTCCCGAATGATTTGCATGAGTTTCTACAAATGTTGAATGCGCTCTTCCATTGATTTGGAGGAAACATGGATGTCATGTAGGTAAAAAAAGACAAATTCACCGTTGGCAAACATTTGGTTTATTTCTCCTCTCAAGAGTACCGGGGCATTTGTTAGCTTGGAGCAAAAAACTCAGAATTTATATTGTTATATACTAACTCAAAATGTCGGTTTGAGCACATAATCTTACTTTATGCACATTTCATGGTACCCATGAAACAAATCTATGGACAAAAATAATTTTTCCCCTTGGAGTTGGTCAAGTATGTCCTCAATACATAGTAAGCGGAATCATTTTTTCACTGGTAGCTTATTCAACATCCAGTAGTCAACGCACATCCTTAAACCATCATCCTTTTTGTTCACAAAAATGATCGACACACTACACAACTTCTTAATTGGCTCGATCCATCCTTTCCCAAGGTACTCTCTGATTTGGCGTTCGACCTCTTGCCTATTTACTACGCAAAGGTGATGCATGGGTTTGAAGAAAAGGGTTGCCTGTGGTTGTAGCAAAACATGTGGCCCATGTGTTGTTGTAGTGGATGCCTAGCTGGTAGGTCTTGGAATACATCAAGAAAGTCCACCAATCGAGATTTATTCTCTTGTGGCATGTCTTGCTTCACGTCATCCTCCACATTCTACATCGATAGCCTTGTTGAATACTCAACTACTCTTGCATTTTAATGATTTTGAATTTTCCATTTAAGTGTTTCATGTTTTTGTTCAGGTTTTATGCAAATACAATATCATAGGTTTGATCTTAACTGACGTTCAACAAAAATGCTGCTCTTTGATTTTGACAACAAACGAGTTTGACCTCATGCAATGGCAGCCACCAAACAAACCATTGTTAATCTGGAATTCGTGGGGCCACTGTCACTTCAGTACTCCTCCTCCGCTCTTCAGATGAAGACAAACCCTGGCAATGAAATGGATCTGTAGTTAAGGTTCAAAAGAGCGATATGACAGTTCAATTTCAACGTGCACATAAGCCCAATTTCGTCCAATGGGAACTCAAGTTGAGATCCATTGGGACTGTCTAGGAGGATAAAGTTTCAGTCCGTATTCTTTTGTAGTGTCTACAACTACCATCTGTCACTTCTACCAAAAGATCCATCACACATTGGAGCTATCTTCTAGAAGGTCTTGCCGGAGGAACATGCTCATCGCCTCTTGAATGTTTTCTGCAAAGGTTTGCCTTAACGTTTGCCTCCGCAACGGGGGTTTGTTTGTTGACTGTGAAAGGTTTATGTCCTAACGCGTGATGACGCTGTTGCACCGCATGCTACATCCACGAGCGTCATGGTCACGTGTGCCCAGGACATTACAACTATTGCGTCACCACTCACTTTCCCTCATGGGCTGCCACTGGTCCTGTGCGCCCATGTGAATTCAACCAAGTGTGTTATGGAGGACAATCTTGCATGCTTTTGCGATCATGAAGCAATGAGCCTTTGCATGCAGAAGGAGCTATTTCGTGCAATTGAGGAGCAGTGTGCAGTCAAGCAACAACGTGTAGCAACAAAACCCCCGGTATCCATGATGAGGGATTGAAGTAACAACAATGTTATTGTAGTTTCTAGTGGCACCATCAGCAGTGTAGGTCATAGTGGCAGCAATAGTGGTGAAAGCGACCGCACGTGAAAGATGTTGACGACAGCACGTACACGGACTACATGGCACTCCAGGTCACGTATGAAACGATAGCAAGTGATAATGGTAGCAACAACTCAGTTGCAAGGTTGAGGGGCCCGTATTGTGATTGGTTTGGAAGTCGGCACTTCCTAACCATTTAGAAGGCCATGAAGCCAAAGAAAAATTGCCTATGCGATCTTGAGGCATCTCCACAAAACACTTTGTACCCCAAGCGACCGAAGACACCTATGTCTACGATGACATCGCGTTGTCAATTGTTGGCGATTGGTTTGGGCCGGGCAAACTCATTCGAAAGCCATAGTACAAGGAAGTCATTGTGGCCAATCCACGAACCACACTAGCCATTCCTATATTGAGAAAAGCACCAGCGGAAGCAAAGGCTGGGTGGGACGAAGGCGTGGCCTCCCACCCGTCGAGATATCGTCATCGAGATTAAAGACGTTTTGACGGATGCCCGTGCGACAGGAAACACCCTCAATAACAAAACAATTGAGAAGGAGGTACAGGAGCTGATTGGTTACCTTTAGCTTGACGTGTTGATCACCCTTGGATCATGTGCTTTTGGTTGTCCATGGGTCTATAAGTTTATGCGCTGGGAGATGGGATGGTTTTTGTGTTGTGGCCCCACAATGGCACAAACGTTGCTTGCTAATTGGGAGAAACACGTCCTCATCATTGTTTCCTTCTATGAGTTCAAGTCGAGTTTTCCTTAATGCAGATCATACAGGCATTCAACTCATGCCCACATCTGACCATACCTATGCACCCATCTGTAGTAAGGACGTTGGCATCCTGGGCCTTTAAGACAAGCGCATGGTCACAACGCTAATGAAATGCTTGATGACTGAAGAGATGCTCCCTCTCTAGGTCATCTTCGGCGGCAAATCCAAGAGAACCCTGCCACATGGCTCCAACACATGCATGATGAAAGACATAGGCGTACAGTTAACGTTCACATCCAACCACTGGCTTAACGTCACAACGACACGGGATAAGGTGTGCGGGATTGTAGTCTCGTACTACACCCGCGTGTGCGAGGAACTCGGTTTGCAGGTAGGCAAGACAGAGATGCTCCTAATTTTGGATGCATGGCATTAGCACGCCTGTGCAACTGTTAAGAGTCATTTTCTAACAACTTTCTGTACAACCGCACCTGCAACATCCCACTTCAGTGCACTTCTAATGAACAGCCATGCAACGTTGGGATCATGCACCCCCTCAAAAACAAAATTGAAGAGCTATATGCTACGTGGGGAACTGCACGCACAAGCAAAGGCTCGCCCATAAACATGGGCATGATCGTTTTCAAAGAAGGGGCCTGCAATTAGTTGTGTTCAGCGTGTGGGTTTACGTGCGTTCTGAGTAAATTGTTAAGAAAACATGGGGAAAGGCGCACTTTGCACCTGTGTTTACTCAAGGTTTCTAGCGTGAGGCATCTTCCCTTGCTAGGAAGCTTATGTTTGCCTCTGACAAGGTAGAGGAAGAGGACATGGTGGTGTAGTCCTATATCTGTATCGTAATCAATGCGCATGTGTTTCTTTCTTAAGTCATGCCTACGTCACCAACTACCCCTTTTGCAAAAATGCTTTTCCTCCTTTGATCAAAGTCGGAAGTGCCTTGTTCCTTGATTTTGTTATCATGTATGTGCTAGACTCATGAATAAATGTTTAGTGGAGCCCAGCTCTTGAATGAAAGCTGTAGATTATGAACCTGAAAGAATTTTTTAAGTGGTACTTAACTTGTCTAAGAAATGCCTTCAACCAAGTAGGCACAAAAGATAAGTTTTAAAGAATCCAAGATCAATAGGGTACATCTCTTAACTTGCATTGTAGACAAGTTCGCATTTAATTTCAATTTTGTTTGAGAGAATTCCATATTGAGAAACAATGTAAAGCGAAATTATTTCTTTTTAAGGATCAAACACTTTAATTCAAAGCACATCAAAGCCTTGTTGCCAGGGAGCAAGGGATTATCAAGCACGTCGTTAAACACGTGAAGAAGGTTGATTATCTTAAATGTGTCACTCTGTGCATGAATGTAAGCTATTGCTTGAAAGGTATCAATCACGCGTATTATACGTGTGTCACCAATGCCAACTGTGGCATTTGAAGGATCATACTTTAAGCCTGCCTATGAAGTAAAGCCGAGGCTGAAAAAGGACTCATCTCCCTTGGTGTAAGAACAAATGTTACTAGAGACCTGGCTAGGTGTCCTTTGAACTGTATCTTCATGTTGCCTTTACTCTTCCAAGTAATCAGGCTCGACGATGGTAACCCGATTTGGTGATAAATAAGGAATCTGTACAACAAGCACCAAAACTCCCATGATTTACCCACTCAAGTTAACATATTGTGGTGCATATGAATTTGGAGAGTACCTTCCAGTATGTAAACTTGACTAGGTTATTACTTTACAGCAAAGGCATTGTAAACACTTACCGCTTCCGGGGTATTTGCTTCCATCAATTCTTCATGAAACTCTTATAGAGTGGTCAATGTTGCCACCACTTAGTATTTTTTATCATGCATCTTGTCTAGAGATGCCAAATTTAGTGGGAAACATTGATTAGCAGATGAGGAATGAGGTTCAATAAGAGGAGAGAAAGCTACAAAGAAATTGGAACTCGTCAAAAACTCAAATTGTTCAACATCCTCATATGAACCCATAGTCGTGATCCAATTTCTCCCTTAAGTGGTGCCCAATAACGCCACTCAAGGGTGGGAATAACCAACACCAAGACACTGCTTGTTGCTATGGCCAAGCCTATTACCACAACTGTGGCCCTTTCCACAGCCATGTTTGCGACCTCTTGTTGCACCATCCCCACAAGGTGTCGCAGTTGCGGCCAACGCTGCGAGCTCTTGCCCACCACTAACAAACTCAAAGTACTGTGCCCTTAAGTGGCCAGGTCCCATGTAGTTTTCAGAGAGCCCGCCATGAAAGGATGCATTGCGATGCTCTCGCACTACTTGTTGCCCGTGATTTTCACAACTATGGTTGTTGTCGGGGAGCTTGTGCTTACCAATCTTTGTTGCTTGACGGTCCTCTTGGTGAGAATCAATCTCCTGAGGGCACACTTCATTTATTTTCTGTCATCCCAATGAGTTTTCAGAGTAGATTTTTGTTACGGATTTTGTGTCTGAAAGGTTTCGAGTACATGTCATAATGAATACAAGCATGTTTCCCTCTCGTTTCTCCCATCTAGTTAGGTGTCAATGTAACACGCAATGAAAAAGGCAAGTAGTTTGCTAAGTGTGTGGGGTCCATGAAGAGATTGGCGATGGAAATCATCACATTTCTTGAGTATGTGCAAAGCTTGTTAGTGCTCCTATCGCGGGCAAAAAAGAGTGCATTTGTAGCTAAATGCCCCAAAAAACACTCTTCAAACTATGTACATGTTTCACGTATGCCTTTGGAAGTTCCAAGTTACATCACAATTTGATCTCTTTTTTCTATTCATACATGTGACAATGCACTCAGATGCTTAAACACACAAACGTTCTTAGAAGGTTCGCAACTGAATTTCTAAAATCAAATGATAGCCATGTTTTGGTACAAAAATCCAATTAGCGTTCATGAATTAATAGGTACATTTGTAGTTAGACTATAAAAGTGCTACTAAAATAAGGAATAACAATGCCTAACTCTGGACAAAGAACTCGACGGAAAAAAAATCCACCTGATGTTTTTTTGTCGTGTTTTTGGTTTTTTTTTCTCGCTTTCTTGGGCTCCTGCTTGTCCCCACGGTAGCTTTTCCTAGCAGGCTCCCTTGTGGTATAGGGGGGTTCTCATATACTCCCACTCACACGAATCATAAACATAAACTCGCTTTGTCGATTGTTGATCGTTGTACATTGACGGTCAGGATATGTAATCAGGAAATGATCTCTTAATATAGTAGTCTATTCATTTCTTCTCCATTTAGATAAGATGCACCAAGAAGGTACAATTTGCTAATACACTAGAATTTTGGGGGTGGGACATCCGGATCCCATGCCCCCCCCCCCAAAGCTCAAAATGTATCTGGAGAGTGTCTATGGTCCATGTGTATTATGTACACATTAAAAAAAGATGAATGCATATGACTAAATAGTGTACACAATTGGTTTCCATGAAGTACACGCACATGCTACTGTGCCCCAATATACTCGATGGTTTTGGGGGTGGGGATCTCGACTACATGGTGTCAATCATAGCCAATGTTTATTAAAAAGTGCAAATTCAGGAGATTGTGCATAAGCAAGGGTGTCAATGTTATATATCACATAACCAAAGTCAAGAGTTTGGATTTTTTTTCCACATGTGAGAACCTTGCATGTCATGTCATCGGCCGAAAAAAAATCATGATCGTGCCATGGGCATATTACGAGGGATGACATTAGCTAAATTTCTGGTCTTACGCTTTTGACCACATCTCTCGTTTGACTTGGGTACTAGTTAAGATTGATGAGAAGTTATGCCAATGAAGGCCATGTATAGGAACAAATAAGTGGGAATGCAATTCTCATCCATCATCTTGATTGCATCAACATTTAAGGTCTCACAAAGTCATGAAAATTGAAACTGGATGCATTTGGGCCTATCTACCCCCTTCTCCACTGCCCTCTCCCCTTGATACCCGTTATGCTAAATGGACACATTTAGATTTAATGAAGTTGTTTGCCACTGACATTTTGCATGTTTTACCACAACCATCAAAGAGTAGTGGTGGGTGTATGAAGTCGAGGGTGGGCGAAACTCCTTTTCCTGCTTACCCTTTCATAGCCATGGAAGAAGTAGGTCCTCATTCATCCTTTTGTTGTTTTCTTGTTTGTGTTTGTTGTTTCGACTGGATACTCGTGCAGTGGCTACTTCGGTTACAAACATGATTAGTATATGAACATGCGTCAAACGTCATTACTACAATATGCATTTTCTTAAACAATTGTGAACATGCATCGTGCATTTCATGGCAAGCCGTGGGATTGGAGGGGAAATGATAGCAAAGAGGGCGTTGAACATTGACTTTACTTCTCCACAGATGAAACCTTGCTAATCTTGCATACCAATATATGATGCATCCTCAATTTTCCTATGCCGTTGGTCATTGTTTTACCGAGGCTTGTTTTGCTTGCCAACGAGCTGAAGG
>SZWC01021477.1:0-38147 GCA_023375785.1 Penium margaritaceum | reverse complement strand
AGTTGCATTTGGCATGTTGACCATGCTTCACAAGATGTCTGCGGGTGCAATGGAATACATAATGTGGCAGGGCATGGCATAGTGGTTAATGAATGGCATGGGTGGCACCTGGGAGGAGGGGGAGGCAGAAGAAATCGTAGCTGTCAAATCAACACCAAAGACATTCCCACACAAGAGGTTTGCACCCATACCTCAACAATTTATGGATCTCATAAAGGAATCTCAAGGGGTTTTTCACGACAAACTACTATAAGAGTTTCCAACACAACACAAAATTAACCATCACATGAACCAGAAGATATGTTACAGATTGATGGTGAAAGAGACCAATCAGATGAGCGATCAGTACCTCACCAAATTAAATAAGAATCAACATGAGATGCTCAGACAAGGGTTTGTTGGACCCTCCACGTCACCCTATGTAGCACACATGCTTTTGTTGACAAAAAAATGGGAGAGGTGTGAATGTGCGTGGATTACCGAGCGTTGAAGGACATAACCATCAAGAACCGCTAACCCCTCCTTCGAGTAGATGAACTATTCTAGCAACATTGTGGGGCCCGAATTTTAATTAAAATCAACATACGTAGCCGCTATCATAAAATCTTTGTGTCTGATGAGGAAATCAAGGAAACCACATTCCACACCAGATACACGCACTTCTAGTTCACTATTATGCCATTTGAATTGAAAAACGCCTGTGCAACATTCATGGAAGCAATGAAAATCATTTTCAACCCGTACCTCAACGAATTTTTCATTGTGTATCTTCATGAACTCTTGATGTAAAATGGCATCCCAAAGGAGCACAATGGATATCTTTAAGAATTCATCAATATCTTATAAAGAGAGATGTTTTTTAAACGCCTCTCAAAGTGCACATTTTTTTGTTCTTTGAATAAGTTTTTGGGCCACATCATCGTAGTGGACGGATCACCATGGACCCAAAAAATGTGAAGGTGGTCGCTTTTTTTTCGATGCCTACATAGTTTTAGAAATTATAGGTCTTTTTGGAATTCTGCAATTTCTATTGTCGATTTGTATATTGTTATGCCTGTGAATGAGTGCCTCTCTTCCATCTCACCCGGAAAACCACCAAGTGGAAGCGGGGGGATAGCGAACAAGAAGAATTTGACTCCTTCAGAAACATTTTGACTTTGGTGGCAGCCTTACAATTGGCGGGTCAATCGGTAGACTTCATCATGGCCATCAATGCGTTCGTTCGAGCCATCGGAGCCGTTCTCCTCCAAGTCAATGGCGGTGCAGAATAACCATTCAAGTACATGTCAAGAAAGCTATGCGTTCAAGACATGGATGCTACCTAGAGTGCCAGTGAGCATCATCCCCACCGACCATCATGCCCTGAAATATTTAAATATCCAACCAATTCTCAACTTTCGACAAACTCAATGTATGAAGTTCTTTAAGTCCAAAGTTTACTACAACATCTAGTATTCGCATGGAAAAACAAATCCGTTTGAACGTTACCCGTGGAGTGAGACCTGTACCTCTGAAAGCTGTTTGCAAATGGTTACGAGGAGTTCGGCGGGTACCACAAAAGTAAAATGTTCTTTGATAATCCTTAATGACGATGATTTACTCGTCATATTGTTTTTCCTCCAAACAAGGAGTTACAATGCATGCTATTAAAGGAATTCCATGACACCAATTCAGGTGGACACCCAGGTGAGGATAAAAAACTAAAAATTTGGCAAAATAATACTGGTTAGAAAAGATGCAGATTGACGTGGCGACCTTCTCTTAATCGTTCATCACTTATTAGAGACAAAAACCTTGTCGCACACGGCCACCTATTTTACTTCATCCCCTACCAGTTCCGACGGAACCATGGGTCGATATTAGCATGAACTTTGTGATGGGACTGCCTTCCACTTTCGAGGGGTATGACGCCATCCTAATTTTTGTGGACATATTTTCTAAATGATCACACTTCATTTCAACAACGACCACCAACACCACTGAAGGAATAGCACGCATGCTTCTAAAACAAATCATACGGCTGCACACCGTGCCATATACCATCATAAGCGACTGATATGGCTGCTCCACAAGCCATTTTTGGTAAGAATTAATGACACAGTACGGTAGTCAGGCCTATCTATCGACAGCATTCTACCCTCACACTGATGGACAAACCGAACAAAACAACCATGCACTAAAGAAATGTTTCTCAACTTCATGCGAACCAAACGGCACTACTGTACTACCTTATTAACTCGTGGGTCTTTTCACAAAAATTGTTTCATTAGTCTATTTCAAACAACTGGAGACTCATTTCGTTCCCTTTTAGAATACGAGACAACCTGTACACACCCAGAAAATTTTGAATGGGACCGGTCGTGTGATGCCCACATAGGCGAGTTTGCTCGATCGACCTTCAGCAATCAAACCAACGACTCATGACGCTTGGATGTTATCTACGTCCAATAGTAACTCGCACCAACGAGGGTTTTTCTCCCCACTACAGACAAGCTTTGTCCACATGATTACACTTGAAGATAATTCACGGGGATGGCAGAACTAATTGCAGAGAGAATTTGAACATATCCCCAACGGGGTTTTCTCCCACCTTGCTTCAAATATAACAGCGACCTTATTTCTAACCATTATGGATTAAAACATATTGGGTACCAAAACTGTTGACCGCCAAACTCACACACAACTCAGCCACTTCCAGTGCAACAAATAAGTCCCATTCAAGGTTGTGTATGACAAACTTCCCAACGCACCGACATGATTACAGAGTCAGAGTAACATTTTTGGGATTAAAATCCACCATCAAGACTTTGCAAGAGTTTGGGAGGAAACACGATAGACCCATGCGTGGACACAAGTAGACATGAAGTGGACAGTTGACCGATATCACAGAAATGACGCGTTCAACACTAGTGATCGCGTCCTCCTCAGCTTGGCGAATGTCAAACTCTAAGGATAGGACTTCATGAAGCTCAAACCGCGGTAGTTGGGAGAGTTTGAGGTATAAAGAATGCAAAACCCAGTTTTCACTCGACTTCGACTCCTAGAGGGCATGGTGATCCACCTTTTCTTCCAGATCAGCAAGCTCAAGCACAATCGGCACCCTAGTCAAAACTTCCTCAGCTGAGATGTCACACCTCCACCTCTCGTACAAGTGCACAGGGATACAAAGTATGTGATTGAGAATATCCTCGGACATGGATGCCGTGGAAAACTGACTAAGTATCTAGTCAAGTGGTATGGCTTTGATGTCGAGCGGAAGAGGTAGAAATTTTACGAGAACCTCTCGGACGTGGATCATCTGATTGATGCATATTTTTGTTGTCACCGGCTTACGACCCCTAGCGCGCTGTTATGTTGCAACTAAAAGGGGGGTAAGTATTACTTTCTTGGTGTATACGAGTCCCTACATCTTGCGAGCGGATTGTTTTGTTTTTAAATTCATGGCCTCCTGCGCGATGACTTCAAGGCTTTTCCCTTGTTTGGTCGAGGGCATTTAGGCCAACCGCCTCGACCTCCGGTGTCTTGTTCGAGAAATTTTTGACAACTTTGACCACCTTTTAGAATGGTACAATAGAAGTCTGGTGAACCATATCAATGTTTCGATATCGTTTGGTCCACTCCTGGATGACGCTCGAATTTTGTAAAGAAGGGTCGAGATATTCTCGGAGCCCTCCAAATTCTTGATGGAGATTCTCGAATCTGTCATTCACGGCGTGACCTCGAACGCGTTGCGTGTCTCGAATGGTGAACACCCGATGTATGCCTCATTCTCATTCTTGGCATTATATATATGTGCTTGGCACATTCAAAACTTATCATCAATGTAAACTCACTACTTGATATAGATTATCAATTCGTCCCGCACGTCATCATTGTGACCCACGTAAGTTTGGTTCTTGTGTAACACTCCCACATGACTTCGAAGATTTTTTTTGTTGTAGGAGGGTCTCACACAAGGACCAGATTGGCATCATTTGCACAAAGTATAAAATGTCTTTCATGTTCCAACGAAAATGAGGGCAATACGAATGAAATCGTGGTTTTCAACAAGAGAAGCTTCTAGAATCGATAGATGCATTATTATGGAATTTAATATTTGGGTATGATGATGAGGTGCCCTTTTCAAGAACTTGACATTTTTTAGTACCTTTCTGAATGTGAAAATTTTGCGATTTGACATTGTTGTGTTCCCCTCCAGGGTTTCGAGAGTTTTGTGTGCCCCTATAGAAATTTCACCGTTTTGTATGCTCCACCAGAAAATTGAAACTTTCGATGCACCCTTAGAAATGTTACATTTTGTATTCCCCCGTCAAAAAGTGTTCATCGTTGTGTGCCGTTTTTGAAATGTTGCCAGTCATTTATTTTTCACCAATTCCTGTTTCTACCATTTGTTTTAAATGACAAAACCAAGTTTAAAGCGTGCGAACGTCGAGGTTCCAACAAACCGAAGCAGGATCCTGCCGCAACCCGAGAAAACGTCGCCAACAACGATTTGCTCGTCCCGTCCTGCTGATATCATCCGCATAAAAAAAAGGTCTTCCAGTCCTGCTGATATCAGCTCTCAGAAGAATATGCGTTGGCCGGCAACCCACTTTTGCCATCATTTTGCCATGCAGGAAGCACATCACCAATTTCAGACGGGATTTGTCCTCCAGAGCCGGTTAAGCATGTGGGGGGTTAGCGCGTCTCCCGTGCGCATGCAGACGGAGCAGCCTCCCGCAATATAGAAGTCAGTTTGACATTGCACAGAGCTGTCGTTTGCAGTGTGAAACATACTAGGAGCACCTTTTCTTTTACGTTGGTCATCGAGTTCAATCATCCGGTTTCACGCTTATCAATAACGAAACGTCACAAGGGAAGCAACGATCCCTCCCTCGTGTATTTTCCAACCTCGCTCTCGCTGGGTTCAGCACGGACTGAGGGGACGACGCTGGAAACTTGTGAACGGGATTTGTCACCTTGCCACGCAGGGACCCGAGACTCGACGACTGCTAACTTGAAAATATTTCACGGAACTGTTCTTTCAACTTTCATCTGTAACGGTTTCCTCTGACTGCGCAAAAAATGGACTTCGCCAGGCTTGACAGTGCACGAGCGTCCATCACTATGCTCTCCCAGACATGCCTACATGAAAGCGTCCATTTTGACTCTAACGTGGTCAGCAGCTGCGGTATATCTGCTAATCGCCTTTGGACCGGTGTGTTTCAACTGCTTTGTGAGCCTACAACTGGATCGAGCTATTACGAGGAACCGAGATACACCGAGTGGAGCTACCCCGCAGCCCTTACCCTTATATCTGCTAATCGCAATCGGACCGATTTGTAGTCTGCAGCATGAAATGCCCCTATACCTCTCTCATACCGCCATACCTCTTCATTGCCGACGTTTTCTGCTTTGATAGATTGTTTATCTACCACATAACTTGAAGGAAACCCTGCATGTTCGAAGAGAAAGGGGAGGTCGTAGTGATTTCAGTAATTACCAGCACATAACACTCCATGTTTGAGGGTTCTACCAAGGTTCCGTCAGCTCCCAGGCCCCGCGGAAGAGGGGCCTTAGACGTTTGATTTCTTCGGACGCGGCAGGCATTATGTCCACGGTCAACATTGTACCCTCACTCCGCCCATGACAAATCGCATCTACGCCAATTCTGCAATGTCCAAGATGAACTCGAATGGGATCCAAGAATAAAGCAACTAAAAATCTGGCGTATGATAAGCATAAAAGAGGCGCCTAATATCTCTGCAAACTGCGCATCTCGAACGTGAGCCGCAGACAGCTGGACAAGTGGAGTGTAACGTTCTCTACTCACTGCGCCTGGTGGCAAGGATAAGCGGCTACGTATAATAGGGGTCTGACCACCAAGCTCAAGCATTCACAGACAGTGAGCTGCTCTCTACACCAAGCTCGAAGGCAACGCACATTTTGGCCTCAAACGGACAGGATGGTAGGGCAACGTGTGAACAGCAACAAACAGACCGCATGGGAAAGCAACTGACTTTTTCAGTCCTAGACACTACTGGCTAACGAGGGAGACACTATCAGCCCGAACGATAGAAAAACCCCTAAAACAAAATCCCAAACACATCACACACCTATTATCTCCACATTTCCATGTCATTCTTTACCATGTTTCATGCTCACGAAACAAGATGAAAACAAGAGCTCTTTGATTTAAGGTATCTACTATTCCTACCATCAGTTTAAAAAATGGGGGGATGATAGAAACAAGATTTCCACCAAACAAATGGTAATGGTAATGGTGATGTGTCCATAACAGATGTTAGGGCTTCTCCCATGGAAGGGGGTAACATGTGGGAAATTCAACATGCCGTATAAGAAAGGGACTTCGTACAGGTTTCAGTAATGAACAACACATAACACTGGGTTTGTGGGTTCTACCAAGGTTCCGTCCGCTCCCAGGCCCTACGAAAGAGGGGCCTGTGACATTTTATTTCTTTAGACACAGCATGCATTATGTCTAAGGTCCAATATCATCGACTTCAAACACTGTACACTCACTCTGCCCAATCTCATCTACGCCCACTTGGATGGGATCCACGAATAATGGAACTCAAAATTTGGCATATGATAACCATCCAAGAGGCCCCTAATATCTCCGCACAAAGTGCATCTCGAAAGTGAGCCGCACACAACTGGACAAGTTGAATCCAACGTGTTGTACTCGCTACGTCTGGTTGCCACGGTAAGCGGTTACGTATAAGAGGGGTTGACCACCAAGCTCAAGCATTCACAAAGAGCGAGAAAGTTACTACACGGAGCTCAAAGGCTACGAACAGTTTGAGCTTCAAATGGACAGGATGTTAAGGCAAGGAGGTATATTTTAATAGTTTCAATCGGAACGAATGGGAAGGCAACAGACATTTTTAGCCATAGAAACTATAGGCTAATGAATGAGAAAATTTCATCCTGCACCATCTATAAAAACAAAAAATCCCTAAAACAAACAACCAAACACATCACACACATGTTCTCTCCACATTTCCATGTCATTACATGTCATTTTTCAAGCTCAAGAAAAGAGAAAAAAAAAAAAGAACTCTTTGATTTGTTGTATCCAATAGTCCCATGTAGTTTAAAAAATGGGTGGATGATAGAAACAAGATTTGCACCCATATGGGTATTGTTTCTATAACATATGAAATTGCTCGTCCTATGGAAGGGGGTAAGAAAAGTATCAATTGTTCACTATATTGTTAAGCACAATAGAGCGTTATCCAAATGCTATTAGACTTACCAGTTTTAAGGCACACTAGGAGTAGTAGCCTTACACTTACTCCATGGTTTCAAAAATGAAAATCAAATAGCAATATGCACTAAACAATGTAGAAAAACTGAAAGTATTACTCGGTGTCACATTTCAAAGAAACTTTTTATATCTTCAGAACATTTTCCTATGGTTGATACGTATATCACCTCTGACATTTTGCCTCACATCTTCAAAAGGATTGGAAACATTCCTCTTTTCAACAACATCACGGGTAGTCTTACATGTACTATCTTACTGTTTTTTCAAGACAAAAAGTGAATAAATTTCACTTTAATAGCAACTCTTGACATCCTTACTCTCAAAAGTGACTCTTGGTACAACTCTTTCTAGTTGGAAAAACAAATTAAAATACAAACCATTTTTTCCTTTACAATACCATCAAAGTGTGATGAACCACAAATGTTATTTTCATCATTTTTAATAGTATCATCAAAGGTTTTGGTGAGCTGCAAGTGCTCTTCCTGAACTCAACCACAAAATTAATCAACTGCTAAATACAAAGGGGACGGTAGTGTATTAAACGTGGTACTATAATTTTTTAACTCTTATGTAAGTGGAAATATGAACACACAAACTTAAATTCCTCAATGCATGTTAAAAAATACAACTTCTAAATGAATTTATTGTTCTTTTGGATCCTAAGTTCTCAATAACATTGGCGTCATTATTGGATTATGTGTAACATTATGTCTCCTTTATGAAGAAGGGTTAAGGTAAAGGAATGCTTAAGAATCTTGTGAAGAACTTAGCTTTCGTGAGTTCTAAAATATAATTTATTTATAATATCACAAATTTTGTGCCTTTAAAATATTTAACATTAATCATAATGAAACTTAAATTAGAAAACAAATATTATACATTACAAACATGAAGAAGAGAAACACTGATTTTACATCCCCCTTTATATCTATATTCAACATCATCCTCCCACATTGTCTTCCACATGTATCATCATCAAACTATCTTATCAACACTCTTTTTTGAACCCCTCATCTTCTAAGCCTATACTTTTATGTTTTAATTTCTTGATATCCTTAACATCTCTCCCCTTGACCCTTCATAGCTTTTTCTTTATACATGTCAATATCTCCCTCCCTTTCTCTTTATCTCTTGCTCTCTAATAATCTATCAAACACACTTTTTCTCTCCATGTTCTTGGATATTAAAGGGTTTATGTATCCCGCATACAATGTAACTCCATATATTTGTCCTTTTTTGTCCTTAGTACAGTTTTGAAAACTACGTTTAGCACTAAATTCCTCTCTTAGGGTTATCTTCTTATGATTTTGTTTTAAGATAACTTGACATCCAATTTAATGTGGAGAGAAGAAATTATCATTTCACCAATTTACTAGGACATTCATACTTATTATAGATGTAGATTCTTGTAAGATAAATGGATTTTATTCCAAGAATAATGCATAAAAAAACAAAATATGTTTTATCTAGGTAGTTTTCTTATCATTGTTTCTGAAACAAGTTTGAAATATTTTTTCTAGAGTATAAATCATGTATCATGTATTAATTAGCCATACAGTATCCTCTATTGGAGGATGCAATAGGTGCGGTGGTTTTATGCACCATAACGATGAAGTATTTACAGTTTTAGTGCATCGTAGAAGGGATTACAAAAATTACGGTGGTATTGTTGGGTCCAGATATCATGGAAATACTCCTTAACAATTTCCATATATTTTCTTGGCATCCAGGCCCTTGGGGTGTAAAGCGTCTGGATTGTACATAGTGTGTAGTTATGCGCTTGAGCTGGGCATGCCCTTTACCCACTCTTTGGGAGATGGGGAGCTACACGATGCACAGTGTTATAAAGGAACACAAGTTAGGATTACATTATTGTACTTAACCTACACAAACGATAAGTTGGAGGGAAACATCTACTACACCTTCACCAACATGCACGACTATCTCCAAATCTACTAGAACCTTTGTAGCAGAATCAACGGTGAAGGGGAATAGCTGCAGAAGTGTTGGGATTTTTGGAGCCTGTACTGATGAAGTCAACACGTTCACTAATGTAGCAAGGGGTTCTTGTAGTTGTCTAGGAACTCTGTTCCTAGCAAGCAAACCTTGTAGTCCAATGTGTGGAAGCAGAAGACTTAGATTGAAACTTGTAGTTGAAAAAGACTATTAAGTACAAGTACGGTATGACGAAACATCGGCAAAACACAGCTTAGCTCAATGCTCTAACACAACCTGACCCATCCAAGGGCACAACACGTTGTCAAGACGTCAAGAATGTCGTTGCAAGGGTCTCAACACAGTCATCATACTTTCAGGTGAAATGGCCTTCATGTTTCAGGGCACCGTCCTCTCCACGTTGATAGCTACAACCAAAATTACTGGGTCGTTAGAGGACTTCTGAACCTCCTAGTCAAGCTTGTAAAGTGCTACCATGCTTACTGGGTTGATAGAGGGGAACTCCAACAAAGTCCTTCTAGACTCGATCAACACTACAAAGGCAGAGCTAACGCCAGACACCAACTCTAGGCTCAACGCCTAGACACAACTCTTGGCTTAGAGATGAGGAACGTCCAAAGAGGTAGCTCTAGCAAGATTTCTCTCCAGTCTTGGACGTAGTCTGGCCACCTCTTCTAGGTAGTCAGGCCTTCAGGTAGTCAGGGGCATCCACAAACCAAGGCTTGCAGAAGGCTGCCTGGCTGTCATGGGTCTTTAGGTGAAAGAGCGAGTCTTGGTTTGAGGTGTTGTCTGGAAATGGAGGATTGTTAGTGTAACTGGTAGAGTTGATGGAATTGCTGCTGAAGTTGTTGGAGTCACTGGACTAACTACGTCTAGTTTGCTTTTATACTGGGATCCTAGCAAGTTGACCTGCTACTTTGTGCCCAGAGGAAGCTTCTTATTGTAAGGTCGTAGCTTTCTCAAGGAATTTTCCCAGTCCAAGGCACGTAGCTTCCTTCTCAAAGAAGCTTCTTGAATCCTAGAAAGTTGGATGTGGTCCCAACTATTGAGTTGTGCATGTTACAGCTGACCCATGGCCGTTCACACTCTTGGCTCCGCATGCAGCTGCTGAGTCGTGCATGTAGTAGGTGATGTAGCTACTGAGTCGTGCATGTGGTAATTGATGCAATGCAGAGCCATGCATGCACCACTTGATGTAGAGTGTTCCTTGCTCCAGAGCTTTGCTTGTATTTGTTGTTGCAAGCGGTCCCAGTAGTCCAGTCAGGTGAAACCCTACCCTGATTGGTCTGGGTCAAGTGCCTAGTAGTGCTTGCTTGCACTACATAGCTGTAGACCAAGCCCAACCAATAGGAATGCACAGCCGTGCTGTGCATTTAACACAAAAATCTAGGCTCCTTCCCCCTAGGAGCTGGATGCCAGAATTCAATCAAGCATGTACACTAGAAAATTTCCAATCAAGCTACACCCAGGTATTTATTGATAAAAATCCGTTATTTTGCGTACAAACCTCCGATTGTCGATCCGACTACGCCATGTCAAAGTTGTCTCTTAGTGCACTTATCTCTCACTCTAACACTCCCCCTTAATAGATGCACTAATGAATGCTGAGATTATGGCATTTTTGTTTTAGTGGATAAATGATTGATTGGTGGAGGGTTCAGCTGCCCGAAATACGTTTTGTTGTCAGAAGAGACTTCTGAGCTACTCTTGGGTGTTCTCCAGCTCTACGAACGTTTAGGACAAAAAAGGGCTCAAATCAGTTGAGTATTACCTTGGAAACGCTTGTTCTAAGCTTTCCTAGGTTTTTTGGTGGCTGTTCTTGTGTTGGAGATGATTAGGTGGAGCAGAAAAATCATATTGGGTGGGTTCACATGCCCACTCACCACCAAGATTGCTTCATGTAGAAGCAACCTCCTATAGCCCAAGCCACCGTGTCTCTCATGCATGGGCTTGGCTGTGCAATGGAAGGCTCGAGAAGCTTCCACTTACGAGGCACTTGCAAGGGGGAGCACTGTTTGGGACTGCCTGCTTAGATCTCCATCTTGCTATAGCCACCATTAGCCTACGAGTATAAAATCCTGCCACCTGTCATTCTTTCCTGATAGTGTAGGCTTCTCCTCCCCTTGTCACCTCAGCCCCCTACTTTGACCACTCCACTCTACTGCTTCTCTTGATTACTCGAGCCATACTCAGCACCTTTGGCCTGATTTTGTCATGGGCGGGACATGCATCGTGCCCCATGTCCATTCTTGGTCAATTTTTAGATGTGAACAGCTCCTCAGTAGCTGGACCACCATTTCTTGGTTGTCATGTTCGTCTCCACCGGATTTGAGTTGCCATTGCTATGGTACGTCGACCCTGTTAAGGCTGCCCGACTAGGGCCCTCGCTTCTTCTGACTGTTGCCCCTGGCCTATCGCCATTTTTTTCCTTTTTCTCTCGTAGCCCGTCGGCAGGGTCGAGCTGAGCCCTTCACTCACTCTCTCGCTCCACCGGCCATGGCCACTTCCATGGACGCCGCCGTTTGCGCGTGGCAATCTGCCACTTCCAATTTTTTTGTTTCGTCGTCGCGAGTGGATGAATTGCTTGCTCGCTGACCGCCAGCCAGCCACCGTGCCGTCGTGGCAGGTGGCTTCGTGCTGGCCTGTTGTCGCGGTAGAGCCTTGCTGTGACTGAGCTTGCTATCGCGGCAGGCTTCTGGCCAACATTGTCATCGCCGTGAGCTAGTGATGTTGGAGTGAGGACCAACATGGATGTCACTCCTCTCCCACTTGCTCAGTGTTCTCCTCCTCAACCCTTGTTTTGCTCACTACAAAGAGATTTCACCTTTTGTTTTCTTTTGGCTAGCTGTTCCGGTCGTGCAACTCGCACAATCAGTTGGTCAACCTGCTACATCGTTCCGTGATTGCACTATTGCGGCCGATGTTTGCTCTCAAGCACCTCTGTTTCTTTAAGCGCTGCTCTGAGCATGCAGGTAGCTCTTTGAGGTCACATGAGAAGGTGATAATCTTGTTTTGCCAACAAAAGTTGTGAGGTATTATTTTTAAAAATTGAAACAAGAGCTGCTGCACAAGATCATAAGAGCTGACTACTACTACACGTTGCTGCTTCTCTAGGTACTGCAATTTCTTTGCTGCTACACTGAATGCTGACGAAAGATGATCCACATTGGCAGGAAGTAAACACTCCCTCTGATTCTTTTCTGAGGGAGAGAAAACCCGAAACGGGTTTTAAAGGCTATCGAAATAAAATCTGCATTTTGGTAATTTTTTGAATCCACAAGGCTAACTGCAACAGACTTGGGACATCTCCCATTTTTTGTAACTCTTTTTGTTGCTGTGGGTTGCTTGTGGTATTTTCTTCTACCTTCCAGAAGGCACCGTACATAGGCTGGTTTTATAGCTCCGATCCGCATGATGGACGGGCTTAGCCACGTAGCACGTGTTCACGATGAGTTGCTCCAAGGTTGTTCTTGGACCCCAAACTCCTCGCTTTCACTCTGGCAGCTGCAGTGGCTGCTACACTACTACTATAGCTCATGTTGTGGGATCAGTTGCTACATAGCACGCTGTTTGTAGAGTGTTACTTGCGCCCGTGAGAATGAACTTGCCCCTCCACCATCTTTCTGCCTTCAGGTGGAATTCAAGGACGAAGTCCTCGACTGGTCCTAAGGTTCGACATCTCTGTCACAACTTTTGACTGGCTATAGAATCGGGTGTTGAGTAACTGTGAGTAGATTGTGCATGTCTCCAGTCTCCATGCCTGGCGCTATCGTCAAGATGGACTAACTGCGTCCACCTGCCACTCCGGCAGGATTTTTCCATGGTGCGTAACTACTCCATTCATGTATGCCAGAAAACACGTGGTGGGCTTATTGTGTCCACCTGCCGCCTTCGTAGGATGTTTGACATGGACCTCAACTGCTCCATTTGTGCATGCCACCTGACACCACGTGGGCTTACTTCCTCCACATGCCACTTTGGCAAGATTTTTGCCATGGAGCACAATTGCTCCGATTGTGCATGCCACTTGACACTAGGTGGGCTAACTACATCCACATGCCGCCTCAGAAGGATTTTTTTATGGAGCACAACTACTCTGTTTGTGCACACCACCTGACACTAGGTGGGCTTACTACATCCACCTGTCGCTGTAATAATATTTTGAGATGGAGCTTTACTGCTCCATATGTGCATTCCAACTGACACTCGGTGGGCTTATTGCATCCACATGCCATTTGGGTAGGATTTTTTCTACTTCTCAGCTTGTTCCATTACGAGCTGCTTCAATGTTTGACCAAACGCCTTCACTCCATTTATTTCCTCACTCCGAGATCTCTTTTGCTATTCCTCTAGCAAAGTGAGCTACAATTTGCGGAATGTGTTCTTGGCAATGTCACGGTTACTCCTCTTGAAGCCCATGTCAACGTTGTAACCATCTGCTGCATTGGGCATTTGACCACTATTTGTTTGTTTTAGGAGTCCCTGTTTGTTTTTTCTCTTGCTATTCTTCTTCCGCTGCTGCCCACTTTGCGTCATGGAATGGATCTTGCGGTATTGAGAAGGAAATGAGAAGTGGCTGACAAGCAACCCAATCTCGGTGTGCTCGTCATTGCTACGCCGATGGTGGTGAGCTACCCTGAGCTGCCACCATGTTGCTTCCTCTTGTATCGACGCTGTGTCAATACACTTGCACCTTGTAATCTCAGTATATGAGCCCCCACATGCTCTTTGCTCCATACACGAGCACCTGCTACATCACTTCTGCTCTTACAAGTCGTAGGTTGGTTTCTTCTTGGCCGCCTATTGCATTGGTAGTTCATGTTGCTGTTGCGTTGGGTCCATACAAGGTGATGAAGAGTCAGCTTGTCATACGCTTTGAGGCTCATGTGAACCTTTACCTGCTGCTGAAGACACATCCACCTAAGCTGCTCTGCTTCACCATCAGTATTCAGTTCATGGGTTGTCTTTTGTTGGATTGATTATGAGAACTTTTTCTAGGATGCAGAGCCGCTATCCGCTTTATTGGTCAACTTATGGAAATTTGGCAAGGCGTCCAACCCTGTGACCACTAGTGCCGACACTTTTCTCTCAAGTAGCCACTATCGTTGAGAGTGTTTCTTGGCGATGCTAGGCTGATGATGGCATTCTAGTTCCTTACTCACCACTCCACCCTCCATGAGCTCTTGCAAGATGCCTGCTTGCCTTGTCTCTTTTGTAACCTGGGCTGTTACCGATGGCTTCCCTGCTTGCGACTCACAAAGTTGTGCAAGGAGTGATTTCGACCCTCGTGACATCATCACGTGGGTGTTTGAGAAGTACCGTTGCTTATCATCAACTGCTGCTTGTTGCACTTGAAATACTCGTGGCACCGCTGCATGCTTTGACTGTTGCAATGGTGCCATTTTGGATGCTTCAAGGGATACCACAAGAGTCTGCATGCTTCCTCGTTGACTAGATGAAGCCGACTTTTTCTGCTGAGGACGGACTTGCTCTACCATGTCTGTACAAGGACCAAGCTTTGGCTGATGTGCAGATGGATGATGTAACCGTGATGAAGCCTCATTCAGCCACAAGGCTTCATTTTGTTCAACACAACTTGACCTTCAAGTTGAGCTACCTGGGCAGCTAGCAGGTCATAAGCATGCCGCTCCCGTTGGCAAAGGTGTTGCTACTTGTCAATTTACTATCATTGCATGCAAGAAAGCCTTCTCCCCAACTGTCTCATGCTGACCTGTATCGAGTAGTGGTGGTGCGAGTGCCACAAATGGCACCTTTGTTGATATGTGTTGTGGCTGAACCAGGCAAAGTTGTATCATGCCCATTGTTACAAATTGTATCACAGGCATCTACACTGGCATGAGAGCTTGTGGCATTAACTATGCCACATCTTCTTGTAGGACTGATGTAGTTGATGACGATGGTAGTTATGCCACTTGAAGCTGATCCTGAAGATGGACTTGCTGCTGAGTCTAGGAAAACTACTATTGAAGTTGTGGATAGTGAGCTTAAAACTTTGTGGCAATCAACTGCTACCACAAGACTTTATCTGCACACACATATTGGTGTGCACTTGTCAGAAGTGCCTCCTGTCTTTAGCCTTTAACGTCTTCAACTGTTGCTTTCTTTGTCCTTGGGCCACATTCTTGGTCCATGCACAATCATGACGGTACACGATTATCTAGTTGTTCAGAGATCATTTGTGGGCTTTCCATATCAAGGTCCTTCAAAGCATCCTCAATAACTTTATGTGTGCAGGGTGGCCACGTCACGCACTCACCCTGCCACTGGTGAGTGATGGCAGTAGTTGTCATCCTTTGAAGCTTGAGCTGTAACTCTTGCTTCCTCCTGGTGGCACGGGTCTACTACTCTAATCGCATGTTGAGCATGACCAAAATTCATTGTGCTCTGATATAGTAACTAAGGCACCTCGTGCTCCAATGCAGCAAGCAAACCTTTTACTCCAATGTGCGGAAGTGGAAGACTTAGATTGAAACTTGTAGTTGAAAATGACTATCAAGTACAAGTTTGGTACGAGGAAACAACGACAAAACACAGTTCAGCTTAATGCTCTGACATAACCTGCCCCATTAAAGGGCGCAACACCTTTCTAGGACGTCAAGGCTGTCGTTACAAGGGTCTCAGCATGGTCACCATACTTTTAGGTGAAATGGCCTTCTGGTTGTGAGGGCAGCCTCCTCTCCATGTTGGCAGCCACTTCCACACTTACTAGGTCGTCAGAGGATTTCTGTCCCTCCTAGCCAAGCTAGCAAAGTGGTGCCAGAATTACTGGGTTGACAGAAGGGAACTCCAATAGATTCCTTCTAGACTCGATCAGCACCACACAAGCAGAGCTGACGTCAAACACTAACTCTATGCTCAATGCCTAGACGTAGCTCCTGGATCAGAGATGAGCAACGTCCAAAGAGGTAGCTCTAACAAGACTGCTCTCCAGTCTTTGATGTAGTATGGCCACCTCTTTTAGGTATTCAGGCCTTCAGGTTGTCAGGGGCGTCCACCAAACCAGGCTTACAGAAGGTTGCAAGGCTATCATGGGTCTTCAGGTGAGAGTGT
Source organism: Penium margaritaceum (assembly GCA_023375785.1). Lineage (NCBI taxonomy): Eukaryota > Viridiplantae > Streptophyta > Zygnematophyceae > Desmidiales > Peniaceae > Penium > Penium margaritaceum. The sequence continues at coordinate 21,850 of SZWC01021477.1, read as the reverse complement.
AACTGCAGAGTCTTGGTCTAAGGTGTTGGCTAGCAAAGGAAGACTACTGGTGAAATTGGTAGAGTTTTTGGAATTTTTGTTGAAGTTTTTGGAGTTACTAGACTGACTACGTCTGGTTTGGTTTTGTACTGGGATCTTGGCAAGTTGAACAGTTGCTCTGTGCCCAGAGGAAGCTTCCTGCTGTAAGGTCGTGGCTTCATCCTCAAGGAATTTTCCTTGTCCAAGGCATGTAACTTCCTCCTAAAGGAAGCTTCTGGAATGCCTGCAACTTGGCCCTGGTCTTAGCTGCTAAGTTATGCATTTTGCTGCTGACGCAGGGCGGTCCCCACTCTTGGCTCCGCATGCAGCTGCTGAGTCATGCATGTAGTAGCGCATGCAGCTGTTGAGTCGTGCATGTGGTAGTTGATGTAATGCTAAGTCATGCATGCACCACCTGATGTAGAGTGGTCCCTTCTCTAGAGCTTTGCTAGCATGTGCTGATGCAAGCAGTCCCAATAGTCCAGTCAGGTGTAGCCCCACGCTGACTGGTCTAGGTCAAGTACCCAGCAGTGCTTGCTTGAACTACGCAACTGCTATCCAAGCTTGGCCAGCAGGTATGCACAACCCTGCTGTGCATGAAGCACACAAATCCAGGTTCCTTTCCCCCCTTGGAGCTAGATGTCAGAGTTTTATGTGGCCTGTAAAATAGAAAACTCCCGACCATGTCGCAACCGGGTATTTACGGATAAAAATCCATAAATTTGCGTACAAACCTCTGATTGTCGATCCAACCACGCCATGTCAAAGCTGTCACTCACTGCAGTTATTGCTCACTCTAACAAGAAGGAAGCTACCCTGTAAAGAAACATCACCATTAAGCTGGATGAAGCTTCCTTCATGAAGGAGCTTTTTCAAAGTTGACTTTGAAACGAAGTAATATCACAGAGCTAGAGGAAGCTTCCTCTAAAAGGAATCTTCATAGGTGGAAAGACAAGAGATGATTGTTTCCACCGCATATGATAATACTTCTCCTTGAATGTGTTAGAATTGCCTGGTCCATAAGTACATGAGACAACAGCCCTAGAACTTCTGAACATCTATCTCTCTTTGTGACATAGCAGATTTGTCACTTCAAGAGCTTCAAATTTTAATTACTCAATCACTATTCTTGAGGCCCCCAAAGTAACTTTTGGAACAGTGAATCCAAGACTCAGCCGGTGTTATCTCTAAAGACCCCTATACGACTAGCACTTTCAAGCCAGCAAAACTGGACAACACTTTATTATTTGGAGGCTTGACTACCTTAAAGATGGTGGCAATGCCAAGGCCTCTGACGTCGACAACCCTAAAAGGCTTTGTAAGGATTTTTACCTTCTGGAATGCTAGGGAGTTGAGTTCTTTATACGTCAGTGTGTTTAAACTATTTTGTACTTGTAATTTTTACTATCAATTAAGAGATTACATTTCTCTCTTGTGTACATACTATCTCAATGAGCACTAATATTTATTTACAACCAACTGGGAACCTAGAACTTACCACCAAAAACACGAATTCTGCTATACGGACTGTGACATCATCTAACAACACTATTTGCTTATGATGTAACATCATTCAAGAAAAGAACTAAAAAATCAATGCATCCACCAAAATTGTCCCTTTACTACTTATGATAAAATTTTAATATTTGGCATGTGATACTAGCAACATTATGACTGATATCCTTGACATAATATATTGATCGTATTACTTGACATCAAATACCATAGTTCAATCATGCAACAACATACGCGCGGAAGAAGAAATTTACGCTACAATGAAATATTTACAATACTTATAAATATTTATTTTTTATAATGAAACATAGATTCCTTATCAGTGTTGTACTGAGTGTTCACATATAATGGCATTGTTTCACCATGGTCATACCACAAACATGCGCGATGATGTTTGCATTTTACATAAATGAAATGAAATGGCAATAATGACAAGAAATTCATGTAAGATCTTCATTGAAATTTGAATGTACTAGAAGAAACCATTGATTAGATTGAATGTAGTCATCAAACAATTAATAAAACATGAATACATAAAGACCATGTATCTTGAAGTTTGGACCATCATTATCCACTTAAAATTGTAAACTAGACGTGTCACTGTCTTATGTAACAACTGATATTTAGTTAAAATATGAAGCATTATCAGAAAACCTTGTCAGCTTTAGGTTATATATAACGGGTTCTGATGAATATGATAATTTTTTATCATAATTTTTATAGAAGAAAGGAAATTGCAGTCTACTAATCACATCTAGTGCAGATCATTAACTTTTTTTGGTCTATTGTAGATGAGGGAGATGAGAGATGTTGAGATGTTGAGAGATGAGATGTTGTATTAGAAAAAAACATTGTTGTGAATTGAATCAATAACATGTTTTTATTGGACTAATATTGTTATAAAATGAACACTAAATGATTGAAACCTATTTTTTCCATTCATTATTGAAAAAACAAAAAAGTTATGAGTGAAACCATCATATTGAATTTTGAAAGCACTTGGCTCTATTATGGTGCAATCTGTGGAGGGGGGATGTTATATTTGAATCCGCCCCTTTGCATCCTTGAGGACATGTGTATGTGTTAAGTGAATGTTTTAGTCAAGAAGATGGAAGTTTCCATTATTTATTTTGAAATTCATGTAAAACTAATTTGTCAATTGAGTACAACTTGTTATGCACAATAGAATACTTTATAACTGTGCAATGTCAGAAATGTAATGTTGGTATAAGCATGAATTGTCTTTTATTTTGTTAAGGATTATTTTTTATGAGTGAAGCATTATTTCTTGAAATTTCAAAGAACATGGTCGCAAGTCACATACACCCCGTTTTTTAACTATATAGCTCATCCGTTCATCGTCGAGAAACAAATTGCCTAGCAATGAATTGGCCGCCATTACCATAATCCAAAGAACAAAGAAAAGAAGCAAAAAGGCATGGCGTGGCTGCATTCCATGCATCGACGATGCATGGCATGCGACCTCCCTCCGCTAGTATCATAAAACCCTTCGTTGAAGGGTTTGTGATGCTAGAGGGGGGAGGGTTGTCCAGAGTTTCAGGGGAGTTCAAGACTCCCCATGTGTTGGAAGGGAACCTACTAGGCCCCACTATTGTGGGGCCTATCAACAGCCCACGTAGAACTAAAACCATGAAGCCCTGAATGGGTTAGGGTTAGGGTTTGATTGAGGTTTGGGCATTGAAAAAATGGATTTTTAAGTACAAAAATAATGTAAAAAATAAAACAAAGGAATTTCTTCTCAATTGGGAGGGAGAGATGACCCCTTTTTTACATGCAACCCCCCGGTTGGATTTATGGTTTTGTATGTTTGGTACGGGCAGAGCTTGTGCCAAACATGAAACCCTAAATTGAACTTGGGGTTTTTGCATAAAAACTAAAAATAGGTCATTGCTCCCTCGTGATTATTGCATGGGAGCGATGTCCTATGCACATATTTTTCTTGCTCACCCATCGACACATTCTGACTGGGCTTCAGGTTTTGTTTTGCTAATGCTGGATGGATGAGAGACGAATTGCGTTTAATGGTTATGTGATGTATTTGGCTCAATGTATATCTTATTGACATCAATTGTTTTTTAATCACTAAGTCTCCAAATTTTATTTTAGAAAAACACAAATAATATTGATCATATTGTGTATTTTTTCACTGTTTCATGAATGGTATCCTATGTAAAGAATGTCCTTCTAAATTTTTGTATGCTCCATTAGCTACATTTTGAAATCTGTTTTCCCAATACAATCAGTCCTATGTAAGGTTCATTAGATATATAATGGATATCCTGCCTCATGGATGGAACACATATTGAAATTTCATATTGGTAAAAATGTTGGGGAAGGTATCCATAACACACATGTGCACAAGCGATTTGAGATTGAGATTTATCATTATGATGTAACATTTAAAGACTGTACTGATTTGAGGTTTAATGGAATGGAATGGCTGTTACGGATTTCTTTTACATGTTACTTAATTAGGGAAGAAGATCATATTTTGGAATGAATACCCTACGCATCAAAAGGGAGTGAAGCAGTCTTTGTGGTCAAACAAGCTTTTCACGTTTCTATAAAGGATTGAACCCAAGGATGTCATGAATCATTGGTGTTTATGTGTGTATATGATAACCGTGACCTTTTTTTCCATTTTATACATAATTATATTGGATTCAATCTTCATTTTGCACCAATGAAATGAAATTTGTATAAAATAAAGATGTTTTTATTTTCCTAGATAGAACGTTTATCCACTTTTGAATAACAAAGAAGAGGTTTCTCACAGTTGTTGAGATATATTCTAAAGAAATAGCAATGTAAAAATTGAATCCATCAAATGACTCATTTTCACATTCAATCAATATAGAGGGGAAGTCACAAATTCGTGGATAGATTCAGTTATTGAAATTAATAGAGATTACACTGGAGAAACGTTTTCATAATGAGTAAAACATTATGATTAAAAAAAGGAATATGGGCTCCTTCTAAGATAGAAAAATTCTTTCGGGTGTATTAAGGAACATTTTTTAATAAAGTACATGTAAGATGATGAAGATATGATTCAAAGTATCATGTAATAAGGTTTTCACAAAAAGTTTCTTTTATTCTCTTCTAGATTGAAATTGGATATTTACCTTATAAAGGCATGGTTTTATGTGCACCAAGAACAATATTTGATTACTGAATTTATCACGTGCAAAGGATTAAAACTTCACATAACATTTGACACGAATCTAAAAATGATCATCAAGATAAGAAAATAAGATAGAGTTGTTACCGTAAACTTCGAATTGTTGTGTGTAAACTCACCTTGACAAGTCCAAGATTTATAGGACTAGCCTCCTTCTCTCTTCTTCGATTGTGGTCCTCTGGTATCTCCATTCTCTCTCTCTCTCTCTCTCTCTCTCTCTCTCCCTCTCCTCCTTCCCATGACTCCTCATTCTGTCTATTCCACATGTCACTCTCCTCCCCTCCTCTTTTTTCACCCCCTCCTCTCCCTCTTTCTCCCCCTCTCCCATTTCTACTACCCTTCCTCCTTTTCCATCCTCATTCCCACCCCTCTTTTTCTCCCTCTTCCCGTCTCTGACCCTCCTCCCTCTCCTTCATCCCTCCCCTTTTCCTTTCCTCAACCATCCTTATTTTTCTGTCTTCTCCATCAGCTCCATTTGTTCCAGCAGCTCCATCGGCTGCATCGGCTCCATCGGCTCCATCAGCTCCATCCGCTCCATCGGCTCATAGCTCCATCGGCTCCATTAGCTCCATCGGCTCACGGCTCCATTGGCTCCATTGGCTCCATTGGCTCCATCGTCTCCATTGGCTGCATTAAATCCATAGATTCCATTCAATGCATTGATTCACAGCTCCATCTTCTCCATTGGCTCCATCGGCTCCATGAGCTCCATTGGCTCCATCGACTCCATCGGCTCCATTGACTCCATTGGCTCAATCGACGCACGACTCCATCGGCTCCATCGGGTCCTCAACTCCGTTGGCTTACAACTCCATTGGCTCCATCGACTCCCTCACTCCATCGGCTCCTCTGGCTCTTGGCTCCTCGTACCACGTGGGGCTTTTTGGCATTCCCTGGCTTGTCCCCTCCCTGGCTGCTCCAGCCCGGTGTACCTCGTTCCGCCCTCATCGGTGCTTCCCCCATGGCCCCCACGCTCTTCCTCCCACTCGTGGGTCCTCTACGTGGTGCTACCCTCGAGCCCTTGGATCGCTGACCGTAGTTGCCTTACCCCTCTCCTCCTCCCTCTCCCACGGGTCATCTTCTCTCAATCCCTCCCCTCTGGCTTATCTCCCTCTTCCTCACCCTCTCACTACTCCTCATCTCTTTCCTCCTTCCATCTCCTTTGCTTCTCATCCACCCTCCATCCCTTTTCTTCCCTCTCCCTTTTCTTCTTGCCCTCTCTTCCCCCTTGCTCTCTCCCTCCTTTCTCCCTCTCTCCAACCCCATGCTCCTGCTCTCTCTCCTCCCCTCACTCTCCCCCTCATCTTCCCCCCTTTTCCCCCTTCTTACTCCCGTGCCTCCCTCATGACCCGTTCTCTTCTCTCTTATTTTCTCATTCTTTGCCCTCTCTTTTCCTTCTCTCCATGCTCGTGTTTCTCTCATTCTAGCCATTCCTATCTTACCTTTCGCACGGGCCTCCTTGCATTCGCTTCCTCCCTCTCTCTCTCTCTCTCTCTCTCTCTCTCTCTCTTTCTCTCNTCTTTGCCCTCTCTTTTCCTTCTCTCCATGCTCGTGTTTCTCTCATTCTAGCCATTCCTATCTTACCTTTCGCACGGGCCTCCTTGCATTCGCTTCCTCCCTCTCTCTCTCTCTCTCTCTCTCTCTCTCTATCTATCTCTCTCTCTCTCTCTCTTTCTCTCCATCTCTCTCTCCCTCCTCCCCCTTCCCTATCCGATCTAATCTCTCTCCCTCTCCCTCGGCTATACCTCCTACGTCCTTGTGCTCCCAGTTCCACATCTGTGCCACCTTCGCTTTGTTGACTTTGGTTTCTCGATCACCTTCTTGCCACTCCACTTTCCTTCCCCCCCCTTCCGTTGTCTTTGCTCTTCCCTGTCTTTGGCTTTGTCATTTGTACCATGCTGGTCGTAGCCACGTGTGAACAACTGCTTGAGATATGGATCTTGCTGAAATTGAAGTGTCACTGCCTCAGCCATCAAGTCTGGTCAATAGCTGAGTGCATCTGTTGGGGTGGTTCTGTCTTACTGATGCTCAATATCGTAGTCAGACCCGGATTAAAAAGACTCTATCCACATGTTTGACGCCGACTGAGGTTTGACTGCTTCTTCAAATATTTAAGTGCAAGATGGTGAGTGTGTACGACGCATCGGCGGCTTTCAAGATAGCCCCGTCATGTCTTAAATACGTGTACGATTGCCATCATCTCATGCTAATGTACGACATAGTTGAGTTCCGGTCCGCGTAACTTTCATGACATATACGCAACCGGTTGATCTCCACTGTCCTGATGTTATAGAATAATTGCTCCAATGGCTTGGTCGGAAGTGTCTGTAGCAATGATGTAGTCGATATTTGGATTGGCTAATCGTAGGACTGGTGCCAAGGTGAGAGTGTTCCGCAAAACGTTGAACTCTTCTTGTTTGTTGTCTCCCACTACCACTCGTTTTCTTTTCGAGTGAGATCGGGGTGAGGCACTGATACTCAGGCGTCATCTCGTAGAAAACGTACGTAGTAATTGCAGAAACTGAGAAAGACTTGAATGTCTCAGACGTTGGTGGGCCTCGACCAATAAGCGACTACTACCACTAATTTTTGGGTCCATGGTGATTTGTCCGCCGTTGATGACGTGCTCCAAAAACTTGATCAAACGGCGACCGAAGTCACATTTTGAGAGTTTTCCGAAGAAATTCTCTCTTTGTAAAACTTCAAGAACTTTTGAGAGATGTCCATCGTGCTCCTCCGGGATGCAGTTGTACACCAGAATGTCGTCAAGGTATACCACAAAAAAATTGTCGAGGTACGGGCAGAAAATATTGCTCACTGTCGCCATGAACGTCGCCGGGACATTCGTGAGTTCAAACGGCAAAACCGTGAACTCAAAACTCCCATAACATGTCTGGAATACCGTCTTCCTAATTTCAGTGTCAGCCACACGGATCTGGTGATAACCACTCTGTAGGTCAGTTTTAGTGAAAATTTGGGTTCCTCGGAGTTGGTTGAAACGTTTGTGGGGTAGGGAGGAGATGGTTGTGGTTTTTTATGGTAGCATCGTTCAATGCCCTGTAGTCCACGCACATCCGCATATTGCCAGTTTTATTCTATCTGAGAAGTACTGGTGCGGGGTATGGTGACGTAGATGAGCGGATAAACCCCTCACCAAGAATGTCGTCGAGCTGCATTTTCAGCTAGGTCAACTCATGGTCACTCATCTGATAGGCCCCTCAAACGATGGATCGGCTGTCCGATTTTAGCTCGATGCGATTGTCGATTTCTCATTGAGATAGCAAGGTTTTTGGAAGTTCATCAGGGAAGATGTCTCCAAACTCTTGGATGAGAGGTGCGAACTCCTCGAGAAACATCACCAACTTCGTGGATGCCAATGAGGCAGACGAGGCTGATGAGGCTGATGAGGCCGATGAGTCAGCTGTTGCCACTTTTGCTTCCTCCATTAGGTCGAGATGTACGAGCCACGCATGGGCGCCTCACGGAATATAGTATTTGGCCACGTTGAGCGGTATCAATGACACATGTTGTCGCTTTTTGGTCGTTGCGGTCTCCTCTGTTGCTTCCACCTTTGCTGCTTCTGGTGTCGTCTTCCGTCCCACACGTGGAACCTGTTGCTTGGTGCCGTTGATTTCCACATAGACGTAACCACTGTTCCATTCCATCTGCAGATTGTGCTGGTACAGGCAATCGCATCCGAGAATGATTTTGTGACCACTCATTGGAAATGACCTCCAAAATTTTACATCCTGTACATCCCCCACTTGTTGTCAAAGTGGTTCTCAGATTCTCTGCATTTGCAGTCTTCCATCAATATTTCTTCCTTGAAACACCCCTTTTTCGGTCTGCAAATCCAGTTTTCAACCAATGTCGTTACTTACAAAATTATGAGAAGCCCCTCCATCCAATAGTGCCGGTACCCTTCTGTGACTCTTGCAACCTCGGGGTTGCACTTTCAGCATTATCACAGGTTGGTTGTCCTTCTATCCCTCGTCAAGCTTAGCATTCTAAAAAACCCTCCACAATGTCGTGAGCTGTTCAGATGGATGTTCATTTGGCAATGATCGCTCTTCGACAAGAGTTGCGTGTTTCACTCTTGTCCTTTGCTGTTTCCTGACTCATTTTTCTGTGACTTTGCCCCCTTTTTGGTCTGCTGCCTGCTTTGGAAGTTTTGAGTGCTATGACCGACTTTCCCATTGTTGTAGCAGGTGTGTGTGTGTGTGTGTGTGTGTGTGTGTGTGTGTGTGTGTGTGTGTGTGTGTGTGTGTGTGTGTGTGTGTGTGTCTTTGATCGATAGCATCCACTTCCATCAGAGTCAAAGATTCCTTTGACTGTTTTTTTTGGTTCCCACGTTAGTTGTGGTTGGGAGGTCGCCAGACATAGCATTCATGGATCCAAGCATTGTAGTCAGCACTGTCGATCCTTTCTACGGATGTAATCATTCCTGGTAAGTCGTTCTCGATGCCGAAGATGGTGATCGCTCGATGGATGTCCCGTCTGAGGCTGTTGTTGTAGTGAAAACAGAGTTCGTCGGGGGTGATGTTTGTACCAGTGATGATCTCCCAGAATCTTTGCGTGTACTCTGCCATGAAGGATTGCTGACGGAGACGCTGAACTTTATACTAAGTGGCAGGCTTCTTGTTCAGCCATCCAAAATGAGCAAGCATTACGCACGAGAATTTTCTCTAGTCGGTTAGTGGCGGCAATGCATCCTGCCATTGCAAGTTGCTCTGCTCCAAGGGTAGAACGCCCGTGGTTGATGATAGAAGACGGGTACCGTCGGCCGTTGATGAGGCCCCACCTGTCTCCTGCTGCCGTTGGATGGCCTTTAGGTTGGACCACCAACCCAATGCCATGCCACACAGAAGCACGGTCGCGAGTTCAATTTTCTTCTGTTCGTCATTGACCACAACAGTGGTGAAATACACCTCTAAGCTCATCAACCACATCCGAACCGTCAGTCATTTTCAATATGCATGATCAAATGATTCAGGTGGGGCTAGACGAATCTTGGGTTCGTTCGAGAGTTGGGTGTTTCTCTTATCAACCACCACTTCTCTTGCACTTGTATTGCGATGAGCCTCCATCGCGACATTGAGTTGTTGGAGCATATGACTGTTGATTCCCTCAAGCGCGGAGATACGGTTCATTGGTTCCTCATTGATCTGTGCTTGTCGTCCAGTGCCACCTCTTGTTCCTGCTGCTGACGTTGAGGCCGACGATGGGGGCGGATGGTTTACCGCCGTTGGATCCGTGGCCGTGTTGGTCGCTGGAGCCGTCGGGACTGACCCAGCTGCCACATAACCTACCATGCCAGCATTCACTGTGGATCCAGGGATCACGTGCATGGCTACGTTCTGCTCCTCCATCGCCATAGTCGTCGCCGAAGACCCACTGCTGGTCGGCGGGTTCACTAGCTCACTTCACGTCCTAGTCGTAAAGTCTACGAAGTCTTGACGTGCTACATGCGCTGACGGCTTGTGCGAGGTACTCCTCCGGATGAGTAAAGTAGTCAGATGCCTCTCTTGTACCGATGTGCTCTGATACCAAGAGTTATGCGAAACAGAGCGTAGATGGTGAACATGTATGAGTTGCTAGGCAGAACACGGTTTGAGAATTTGGAACACAAGCAATTTTTAATTTGCAATAAGTGTACTTCGATGAAAATTGTCAAAATGTTCAAACACATTTAAAAGTGTTGAGTTACAAAATGAGGCGTAGTCGGGGTCGTTGGGTCGATCGTCGGGTGACGTGTGTGGACTCGCGTCATGAGTGGTCGGGTTGAGAAGCTCCGCCAAGGAATCGGGGGGCTCGGAAGATCGGCGACGAAGATGCGAGATGCATCTTCATAAATCTTGATGCGATGAGAAGTGGAACGAAAGGTCGTGACACTTCTGTCGGTGTTTCTCGAAAGCGGTCGAAGTTTTCAGAACGTGCAAGAAGGGATCGTTGGAGAGCGATGGCAGTTGGCCAAACTGTCCTCCACCGTGAGAACCAAAACCAAGGTCTCGATGCATAGTGGGCTATTTGTGTAATGACAGAAATTCCCACTTGGAAGGTTAAGAGAATCGTGTAAGTCTGGTACGTAACATGCACGTTCTCACAGCTTTGACCACTTTCGAGAAACATCGACAGAAGTGTCACAACCACTTTCGGTCCACTTCTCGACTCATTGGGATTTGTTGAGATTCATAAAGATGCATCTTGCATCTTCACCGTCGATCTTCAAAGTCCCCCGATTCCTCAGTAGAGCTTCTCGACCCGACCTCTCACGACCCAACTCCACACGCTTCGTTAGACGATCGATCCAACGACTCCGATTATGCCTTGTCAAGATTTGCGGAAGGTGGATAGGTGAAACTGGACTGAAATTTGGAAGGGCAAGGCATGCACGAGGGAATGTGAAATATCTGTAGGAATTTGTAGATCACATGGAGAAGTACATGAAGAGTTCCCTGAACCAGATGCAGGGATGTAGCCACAAGTGTAGACTTGTGGACCCGCAGGGCACCCACCCTGGATGCTGTTAGACAAGGTCTGGAAACCAGACCTGGAGTAGACTGCTTAGGGGTAGTTTGGATTCGACCACACGCGCGGTGTGGTCACCACAAAACCGGTCAAGGAGGCGAAAGGGCGTTTGGTTTGCTTGACGACCGTCTCAAAGATATTATGGAGCAAAGTTGCTAACGGGCTTCGCTCTATGCCACGTCGACTTGAGCAATGCATTGCATTTCTTTTTTGTGTTGCCCGTAATGAAATCCCTACGCCACGTAGACTCCCGCAACTACAACTCAGACATGTCAGGTAAAGTTCGCAAACTAATATGTAGTTCCTGGTTTGGTCGAGAACTAGAAAGCCTTACAATGCCAACAAACTGTCCAGAGGCACTTCTCTTACTTCGTAACCAGATTGTTTTCATCCACGGTCCACGATGTTGCACAGAACGATAAGGTTGAATTTCACCGTTCGACCAAATCCGTGCATCATTTTTCCACGGATTCGTAAACACGACCGGATGTATCGTACAACACAACCTTGCAAACCAGACCCGTTTCCAAGAGAAAAGCTTTATTCGCGTGGAATTCGTGTTTACGAAATGGAATGCCTCCTCCATCGATGGTCGTGAATGACGAAGAATGACAATGCACACATCTCATCTGTTAGATGCTTTCCACGATTTACCAAATTTTCATCGACTCCACCCACGCCTCATCGCTCGACGTGCTCCTCACAACGACAATCCTCATTCCTACCTTGCTCTCGCTTGTCCACGGCCCCCATTTCACACTTGTCAACGGTTCCGACGCAAAAGACGATTTCCTCACCAGTCCGCCGCTAGAAGAGAAGTGTCTCCACGAAACCCAATGGCTTCGCCCGTTGTGAGGAGGCAGTTGACGCGGGAGGAAACCCTACAGCTGATCCGTGACCAGGACATGTTTCTGATGCAGAAGTTGGCAGACTTAGTCACCAATCACAAGGCCTCCGCTGACGGGTGTAGGCTGAAGAAACCGCAATGCAACACCATCCTTCAGGCCTTCAACGAGCAATTTGAGGATCGTGCCGCCCCCCTCACCAAGGTGCAACAACTTTATGACCGTAAGAACAAAATCAGGCAAAAATGGTGTCGGTTCAAAACCTTGAGGAGGCAAACGGGTGGTGGATGGGATGCCTTGCGTAGCCGCCCAATAGCTCGTTCTCCTAAGTGGCTTGAACACCTCAAGCACAATCCAGGGGATGCGGACTTTGCAACGGGGTGGGAACTCTTGCCGTATTGTGATATTTTTTTTTGCAAATTCGGTTGCAACGGGTCAAGATGCAAAAAGCACTGCAAACGTTGGGAAGGAGAGTGAGAGCAAGGATGATGACGTTGCCACAAGTAAGCCACATGAAGATGAAGACGGCCAGGGAACTCCATCCTCTCCAAATCCGCCTCGTGCACTTCGTCCTCCTTCAACAGATGTGAGTTGTTATCCCTTTTCTGTCCCACTGTGCCCCAATCCGCCCCTTCAACCCTCTTCCTCAACTTAATTTGCCCTTGTTTTGTTCAAGTTTTCAAGTCTTTTCCTTTTCCTTATTTTCCTTCTTATGTGTGACATTTTCGTGCTCTCATGCTCCAACCCGCCCCTTTAACCCTCTTGCCCAACTTCATTCTAGCTTGTTTTGTTTCAGTTTCCATATTTTCTCCTTTTCCTTATTTTCCTTCTCCTTATGTGTGACATTTTCGTGCTCTCATGCTCCAATCCGCCCCTTTAACCTCTTGCCCAACTTCATTCTAGCTTCTTTTGTTGAATTTCCCAATCTGATTCTTTTCCTTCTTTTCCTTATTGTTATGTGTGTATTTTTCATGTCCTCTTACGTCGTCATTGTTCGTTACACTTCTAGGTGCAAGAACCATCATCTTCAGCATCAAGGAAGTCCAAGGCTTTGTCGCCGGAGTCAACACCAACAAGGTCAAAGAGGAAGCGTGCATCTGCTTCATCCGCACTAGCAGATTCTTTGGATAACCTAGCACACACAGGTCGTCTCATGGCTGAACAAGCCGATAAGGGAGTAGACGAGGGTGATGTTGCATACCGCGCTGCTTCGTGTCTTGAGGCTCTTGAAAGTGATCCCATCAAGGTTGCAAAAGGATGTCAGTTATTTCTTCAAGATGCAGCCAAGGCAAAAATGTACCTCTTGCTGAACCCAATTGCAGCTGCTAAGTTCCTTTCCCTAGAGCTAAAGGAGGAGGAGGATGGTAGCGCTGGTCCAGCAAGTGTGAAAATTAACATTCCCTTTCTTGATTTTGGTCTAGGGAGATGTTGAGTTCTCTGATGTGAAGATTTTCCATGAAATTAAGTAATCTATGTTTCCTTGTCATTGCAAACATCGCCCACCCAACATTGCTCTTGTGACATGTCATAGTATGCCGTGAACTTTGTGCCATTCATGGACCAAACCCTTCCCTTAAACAAATGGAATTACGTACATCACTCAATAGTATAGGGCCTGTTACGCCAAGCATTGAATAACTCCTTGGCGATTGATGCACGTTGGGCCTCCATAGCACGACGTTTTGCTGTTGTGAGGGGCTGGTCATAGATGCTAGGATCGTAATATATTGTCTCTGTGTCGTCCTCGGAACTATCTCTGACTTCTTCAATGACATCCTCACAATCATGAGGCCCCAAGTAGAGCCCATCATGTTCCATCAAGAAGTTGTGGAGGACAGCACATGCAAGGACGATGTCCCGTTGCGTCTTGAAAGGATATCGTGCCATTTGCCTTAGGATTCTAAACTTGCCCTTGATGCACCCAAAGGCGCGTTCGACAATACTTCGTTTACCCGAATGACGTCTGTTGAAGAGCCCTTGGGTTCTCAGGTCGACGTAGACCGCGTCGCCACTCGTTTAAGTGATAACGAGTGTTGCGATAAGGTGGCATGACGCCATGCGTAAAGGGGTACCCCGAGTCGATGAGGTAGTAATAACCCTCGGGGATGGTGAAGCCATTGGATAAGGCGTTCCAAAAGATCCTCGAATCGTGGGCAGACCCCTCCCATCCCGCCATCACGTATAAAAACCGGCCATCAAGGACGACTGCTGCCATGAAATTTTGGGAAGTTGCAGCCTTGCAATCTCTAAAACGTCCTTGGTCACTCTCAGGCACAGTTGCTCCAATGTGGGTGCCGTCAACGGCACCCAAGCAATGGTCGAAGGCACTTCCGTTCAGAGTGTCCCTTTCTGCCCAAATAGCACTCTCGCATGTTGATTGAAGTTTGATGTAGTCTGTCTCAAGTTGAAAAATTGCTTTCAAGACCCAGTAGAACACTCGATGAACCGTCTCCCCACTGTGTTGGAAGGTACGACAAACCGTATGGTTGGTGTCGGCGTGTGCGACGATCGAGAGGAAAATGAGCACTTGCTCCCCAATGGACAAGCCCTTGCATGATGTGTGGAGAAGTCCCTTCCTTTCAAAAATGTCGCACAGTGCTTTGAAGCAGTCTTGCCCCATTCGGGTCACCTCCCGAAATTGGGTCTCACTACCCTTGAGAAGGATTTGAGTCCATTCGAAACCCCTCGTACGGTCACATCGCACTATCTTCTTTTCGAAATGCATGGAAAGGATTTGAATGAGGGCTTGGATGACTGTCTTCCACCACTCAATAATCCTCCTTCTGTAAGTAGGAGGTTTGGTTGCCATGGTCTACAAGACTGGCACCCAACGTTGAAGTCTTGTGAAATTGGGCTATCTTTGTAAGGATAAAGCACGACTGGAACACGTGTGGTATGAAGAGAAAGCGTGATCACTTGTGTCGTAGCAATGGCCTTTTTGGGCTGTTTTGGTAGCGACTTGCGCTTTGAGTAAAAGTTCGAAATCGTCATCGTGGTTGGAAATCCCTCGCATCGGCCGTCACTTTCAACAAATGCTGTTTTGACTTGGTTATTTTGTCAGAGATATTAAATCATCTTTTTCAGATTGAAACGAGGTTTCACACGTCAATTGATGGGTTTGTCATCCTTCCTTGGATGGCATTCATCGCGCTTGAATACATTGTTGCAGAAGTCGACTTCCAGCTCAGCCTGGCAGCTTCGTCAGCTTCCACGCCGCCGGGGATTTCCATCAAATCGGAGCAGTGGAGCTGCATGGCCTGCACGCAGCTGGACTGCTCGTCCGACGGGCAGGGAACAAAATATGCGCATTCTTGGAGAGTCAACCAAGCGACTCTCATGATGAAAAATCATTATAGGCTCTGCCGACCACACAAAAAACCGTGGTCAACCGTGCCACGTCATTGTGTGGCGACCACACGGCGCGTGTGGTCAAATCCAAACTACCCCTTACATGGAAACTAGCTTGCACTAAAGAAGGCACAAGACTTTGTAGGAGGTCTGTAGTTAGGTATAGGCACAGTGTTAGAGGCTGAGGCTTACATAGGCTGATTCTGGAGTAGCTACTTGGACACAACTTGAGGGAGAACTGAGAATGTCTGAAGGCATGTCAAGGCATGATTTACTTAATGGACTGAGCCCCTTAAGTAGCCCTGGGGAGGGCCTCCTTGGAGACTCTGGCCTTGGAGGTTGTACGTAGTTGCATAACCACCTAGGTGGTTATATAACCACCCAGGCCGGCTGAAGGGTCACCTGGAAGATGAAGGGTCATTGGCAGCTGAAAGGTCACTAGCAGCTAAAGAGCCACTGGAGGTTGAAGATGCACTGGTAACTGAAGGGTCACCAAGAGGTTGAAGGAGGTTGTAGTAGGAGTTTGACCAACTATCCTTCAGCTGGAAGCAGAAAGGTCATAGACTCCCAGGGCCTTCAAATGCACCTCAGATGTTGTAAAGGCAGGGACTTGAACCTTACCTCCCTCCATTTAAGGAGGTGAATTTTCTTTCCCTCCAAAGTATATGAAATGCACCAGAAAAAGGCATCTAAGCCAAGCCCGGCCATCGAAACTGGGTAAACCACAACACCCCCTCTCAGTTGATGATGGCCGGTGTTGAAGAAGATTGGTGTAGGATTGTGGGAGGATCATTAACTATAAGATCCATGACGTCAACATTTTCTGGCAATGAGGGTACTCCTCAATGGTTGTTGTAGAAGTGGCGTAATGTGTGGATAGAACTTGGATGATGCGCGGATGGTGATTCGCTGAAAGGAAGAGGGGTGGGGGCGTCAGATGCATTCTTCTTCTTTTTTTCGTTCTACCACGATGTCCGCGGATGCCGCGAGCGAGACCTGGCTCACTTTCACGTATTCGCGGATACTGTGTTCCTCGTAGTATTTGTGAATACTGTGATTTTTACAGTTCCTACGGCAATTGCGAGGGGGGGGATGGCGGCCCGACCGGTCAGCGGTCGAGCGACCGGTCGGCTGGTCTCAAAACTAGTAGTCGTCCGAGGCCGCCGATGCCTGGTCAGCGACGTGCTATCGGCTGCTCGCAGCCGCCGGATCGGGTGTAGTCGTACATCGGATGTATCACGCGAGGTGGCCCGCCGGCTGAAAAGTTGGCGACCACGTCAGTTGTGAGTACTTGTCCTTTCCCGGGCGGGAGAGCAGGAGAGGTTGTCAAGAACGACCCAAACGGTGTGGAAGGTATTGAAACGTCCGTAGGCCATTGGAAAAACTGTCTGTGGTGGTTTTTCTGGCTGTTTTTGCAGGATGGGGGTGGAAGTTGCTACTAACTTCCTAGACAGAGGTTGTGGAGGTTCCCACTTCAAGTGTAGGAGCACTTAGAAGCTCGTTTAGGCTTCTTAGTCCACTATAAAAGCCACAGAATGTGGCATTTTAAAGCCATCACCTACAAGTGTGGCCTTGAGGCTTGTCTTCGACTTTGTGGGTCCAAAAGTCATACAAATAACATTCTCTTGTTGACGCCCTGTGGAGATGGAGCAAACCTTATCCTCTGATGTGGGGCTTAGTGATATCGTGGACAAGAAAATTATTGTTCACGATGTTGCGATCAACAAAAATCCTCCATCAGCTCCTGCGACACAAGGAACACCTCTGGAGGCACCACTGACGGATGATTTTCCATTGTCGCATTTTGTCGACGTGGAATTTGACGATGACCAGTGCCGGAGGCCTGTTGTTGTGGACGCTCCAGGCGAGGAAAACATGTTTTTGCTTTCTCTAGCATTGCCCATGCTCTTGGAAGGGGCAGCGATGGAGCATGCAACGGAGATGGCGCCCGTGAACGTGGGAATAGTGGAGTCATCAACTCCTATTACCCCCCTGATCTTTGAATTCGTAGAATGAGTTTTTTGTAGTTATATGTTCCTTGAATTAGACGAGTTTTTTTGGGTTTGAATTATTTTAGTGTTCCTATTTCATCAAATTCACGGAAATAGGATCCATGAATTCGACGTTTGGTCTATTTTACGTCGGAGCTGATCCCAGAATTCGACGATGACCAGCAAAGTATCAACCTCCAGGCGCACGAGATTCTACTGACGGCCTGCACGTTGGCACGATCGGATGGAATCGCGTGTCAGGCCCACGTGCGTTGGTCTGGCGCGCCATTCTTGACACCCGTAGTGAAGAAATTTCATATTCAAACCGGACATGACAATAATTCTTATGCTCGATTCCTTAGACAATATACAACTTTGTCCAAACAAAAAATTTTACTGTACCCAATAATTCGACCAAACATGAAGAGAATTATGTATGTATTCCTATTTATTCGTGGAAAAAAATATTGTATCCAATTCAGCCACAAAAACAATAATTAAAATCGGATTCAAAGATCAGGAAGGTATGTCGATGGGTGGAATTGTGTAGGGTCTTCTTGGTGACGATGGATGTTGGCTCCTTGGATATAATGCCAACGTTTGAACTCGATGAAGATTTTTTTACTTGTGCTCTTTAGAAATATTTTCTAGCTCCATAGAAAGTGGTGAGCAGTATCGCCGGCCTTTGCGAGCAAAGGAGAAGTGTTGAACGCCTTCACAGGGACATTGAACAGTTGGCAGCACCTTGTCGGAAAAGAGGAGTGGTGTCGCTCAAAAGCTTTGCTCACCATATCAGTTGGCAAACTAGTGAGTTGTGTCTGAATGTATCACATGGTTGCACCATCACTAGCTTTGTCAGCTAGTCTTGAAGAATCCGTCGTAACGATGCCTGTTGCATCTAGGGGTAGATGTACTGAATCTTCGACTTCGTCGACCAGAGTTGTAGATGTTGGAACTGTCATAGTTGACATGGAAGAAGGTTCTCCCTCTTCTTGTCTAGCTTTGTCAGCTGAGTAGAATGTTGTAGCACTGTCCGTTGCAGACATGAAAACTGTTGTAGTTTTAAGAGCTTCGGGCTCTTTTGTTCCAACTTTGCCAGCTAGCAGTGTAGGGACGATTGACACAAAAAGAACTTCATGCTCTTCTTTTCCAGCTTCATCAGCGGGCAGTGGAGTGATGGTTGAAGTGTAAAGAGCTTCACGCTTTTCTGATCCAACTTGGTCAGCTAGTAAATTAGTGGTAGTTGATGCTCAAACAGCTTCATGCTCTTTTGTTCCAGCCATGTTAGTTGGTTTGTTGTAAGAAGTGGCGACAGTGTCCACTTCAATTGTAGACAAGTTTATCGTCGTTCCAGCTTTGACAGCTGGTGTTTTGTAGGATGTTGTGGTAGTTCTTGTGGAGATATCTATTGTGAATCCAGCTTCATCAACTAGCATTGTGTAAAGTGTTGCAACCGTGTCCGCTGCTATTGTGCATAAATCTGTTACCGTCCCAGCTTCATCAGCTGGCACTGTTTAGATTTTTGTAACCATGTCCGCTCCCATAGCGGAAAATTATGTTGTCGCTCCAGCTTTCTCATCTAGCAGTGTGTAGAGTGTTACAGCCATGTCTGTCATCGTTGCAGACAAATCTGCTGCCGCTCCAGCTTCATCAGTTGGTAGTATGTAGAGTTTTGCAACTATGTCTGTTGCTGTTACAAACAAATTTGCTGCCGCTTTAGCTTTGTCAACTGGTATTGTGTAGAGTGTTACAACCATATCCATTGCCCTTGCAAGAAAAATCTGTTGCCGCCATAGCTTCGTCAGCTGGCAATGTGTAGATTGTTAGAGTCGTGTCCACTGCCGTTGCGGACACATCTACTACCGTCCCAGCTTCGTCAGCTAGCAATGTGTATAGTATTACAACTGTTTCCACTGTCGTTGTGGACACATCTGTTGCCGCTCCAGCTTCGTCAGCTCGTAGTGTGAAGAGTGTTACAGCCGTGTTCATAGCCTTCACGAGAGATCTACTTCTTTTCCAGCTTTGTCAGATGGCGTTGTGTAACATAGTAGAAAAAATTGCCCCTTGTGCCTGTTGTGTGGCTTGTTTATGCAGGCTTTGAATGTCAGCCTCGAGCTTGAGGCAAAGATCTGTGTGCCGTTGGGCAAACAGCGAATGGAGTGTGAAGACGTCCATAATATGCTGCACATCCTCAAAGGAAAGGCTTGTCAAAAAATTATGTTGTTGAACACATTGGAAGTCTGCCACCACCTCCACGTCACAAATGCAGTCGGTCATGCCTTCCATATTGTTATGCTTTTGGTGGAGCCTATCTTAAACTCAGAGGCCGTTGTGGTGCTCCGATACCATGTCATGATTTGCGGAAGATGGATGGGTGAAATTGGATTGAAATCTGGAAGGGCAAGGCGTGCACGGAGGAATCTGAAATATGTGTATTGAATTTTTAGACCACATGGAGAAGTACATGAAGAGTTCCCTGAATGAGCTGCAGGTATGTACCCACAAGTGTAGACTTGTGGACCCGTAGGATGCGGGCCGTGGATGTCGTGAGACTACGTCTGGAAACCAGACTTGGAGTAGACTGCTTGCAGGGGCACTAGCTTGCACTGAAGAAGGCACAGGCCTTTGTAGGAGGTGCATCCTTAGGCACAGGTTTGTAGTGTCAGAGGCTCAGTCTTGTAGAGGCAGACCCTGGAGTAGCTTCTTGGACACAGTTTGAAGGAAAACGGAGAATTTATGAAGGCGTGTCAAGGCATAATTGATTGAATGGACTGAGCCCCTTAAGTAGCCCTGGGGAGGGCCTCCTTGGAGGCTCTGGCCTTAGAGGTTGTATGTAGTTACATAACTACCTGGGTGTTTACATAACCACCCAGGCCGGCTGAAGAGTCACCTGGAAGATGAAGAGTTGCATGCAGTTGCAAGGTCACCGGCAGCTGAAGAACCACTGGAGGTTGAAGATGCACTGGTAACTGAAGGGTCACCAAGAGGTTGCAGGAGGTTGTAGTAGGAGGTTGACCAACTACCCTTTAAGTGGAAGCTGAAAGTTCATAGACTCCCAGGGCCTCCAAGTGCACCTTAGATGTTGTAAAGACAGGGATTCGAACCGTACCTCCCTGCATTTATGGAGGTGAATTTTCTGTCCCTCCAAAGTAGATGAAGTGTACCACAAAAGGCATTTTAGCCAAACCCAGCCATCAAAACTGGGTAAATTACAACACGCCTCATTTTAAGTCGAAATTTTTATATATGTGTTCGGTCATTGACACTTGTCATCGACGTACGCTTATTACTAACTACAAATTACTCATGCATCCCAAATTCTTAAAACATGTTCCTTTTTTGGTAAGTCATACCTGTTCACCATCCACGCTCCCTTCTGCATAACATTATGAGCATATAATTTCTGCTTCATGTAACACGATGGAAACCATTATCCGTTATTCCAGAAATGTTTTTGAAAGAATTGGGCTGCTTGTTACTTTCCCGTCGAAGGGGGGGCAGACTGAGAAAAAGGTTGCCGTATCTGGGGCGAGATGCGGTTCCGCTCGAGTGTATGTATAGCGACGGGCTGGCGCCATGTCCGTTTGTTTCAGGATAGAGGATGGGACGCATTTAGCTGCGGAAGGTAGGGTGTGGAATCGAGATCAGTTTGAGAGCGCATGACATACAGGTCCCAGTGTACGATATTTTCCTCAACCTGCTGTCCCGCTGACATCAACCGACTCCGGAACGTGGGTCGGCCGGCAACCCACCCCAGCGATCACGGGAGCCTTGAAGCGCACGACCCCGACTCGGAGAGCCGTTGTACAGGGAAGGGTACCGTCTTCATCAGCAGAGCGGAGCGAGGGGTGAAACACCGTACCACCAATTTCCGCAAGCGCCATCGCCGGTTCTACACTGAATTCTTTAATAAGAAACGCCGAGTTTGTGCACTAGTTTCGTGATGTAAAACATTTTAAATGCTTCTTCATGGCCAGTTTCCAGATCTGGCCCTGTTTTGATTTTTCTGACATCTCCGGCTAATCAACCTTAACCTTTACCGTGTTCGGCCTACTTTGGTGGTCGGCCCATCTATGTATACGTATATGTATATGTATATGTCTATGTACATGTATATGTATATGTATATGTATATGTATATGTATGTATATATGTATATGTATATGTATATGGATATGTATATGGATATGTATATGTATATGTATATGTATATGTATATGTATATGTATATGTATATGTATATGTATATGTATATGTACATGTATATGTATATGTATATGTATATGTGTATGTGTATGTGAATGTATATGTATATGTATATGTATATGTATATGTATATGTATATGTATATGTATATGTATATGTATATGTATATGTATATGTATATGTATATGTATATGTAT
>SZWC01021476.1:32152-46137 GCA_023375785.1 Penium margaritaceum | reverse complement strand
GACCAGATTTTGCCATCCTTGAACCAGTTGCCTCCACAGTTTCAGTCTCTGCAAAAACAGTTGGTGGTGTGAACCAGCCACTGCTAGGGACCCTCCAGGGTGCACACTCACCCTCAGGCCAACAAAACCAAAGCCGGGTCACAGAATCAAAGCCAGGTCACAAAAACCAAAGCCGGGACACGGAACCCAAAGTCGGGTCACAGAAAGCAAGGCCGGGTCACAAAAACCAAAGCAGGGTCACAGAAACCAAAGCCGGGTCACAGAAACCAAAGCCCGGCCACATAAACCAAAGCCGGGTCACAGAAACCAAAGCCGGGTCACAGAAACCAAAGCCGGGACACAGAAACCAATGACGGGTCACAGAAACCAAAGCCCGGTCACAGTGACCAAAGCCATGTCACAGAAACCAAAGCTGAATCACACAAAGCAACGCCGGGTAACAGAAACCAAAGCCGGGTCACAAAAAGCAAAGCCGTCTCACAGAAACCAAAGCGGGGTCACAGAAACCAAAGCCCGGCCACAGAAAACAAAGCCGGGTCACAGAACCAAAGCCGGGACACAGAAACCAAAGCCAGGTCACAGACACAAAAGCCAGGTCAAAGAAATGAAAGCCGGGTCATAGAAACCAAAGCCGGGCCGCAGAAACCAAAGCTGGGTCACAGAAACCAAAGCCGGGCCACAGAAAACAAAGCCGGGTCACAGAAACCAAAGCCAGGTCACAGAAACCAAAGCCGGGTCACATAAACTGAAGCCGGGTCACAGAAACCAAAGCCGGGACACAGAAACCAAAGCCAGGTCACAGACACAAAAGCCAGGTCAAAGAAATGAAAGCCGGGTCACAGAAACCAAAGCCGTGTTACAGAAACCAAAGCCAGGTCACAGAAACCAAAGCCGGGTCACATAAACTGAAGCCGGGTCACAGAAACCAAAGCCGGGACACAGAAACCAAAGCCAGGTCACAGACACAAAAGCCAGGTCAAAGAAATGAAAGCCGGGTCACAGAAACCAAAGCCGTGTTACAGAAACCAAAGCCAGGTCACAGAAACCAAAGCCGGGTCACATAAACTGAAGCCGGGTCACAGAAACCAAAGCCGGGACACAGAAACCAAAGCCAGGTCACAGACACAAAAGCCAGGTCAAAGAAATGAAAGCCGGGTCACAGAAACCAAAGCCGTGTTACAGAAACCAAAGCCAGGTCACAGAAACCAAAGCCGGGTCACATAAACTGAAGCCGGGTCACAGAAACCAAAGCCGGGACACAGAAACCAAAGCCAGGTCACAGACACAAAAGCCAGGTCAAAGAAATGAAAGCCGGGTCACAGAAACCAAAGCCGTGTTACAGAAACCAAAGCCAGGTCACAGAAACCAAAGCCGGGTCACATAAACTGAAGCCGGGTCACAGAAACCAAAGCCGGGACACAGAAACCAAAGCCAGGTCACAGACACAAAAGCCAGGTCAAAGAAATGAAAGCCGGGTCACAGAAACCAAAGCCGTGTTACAGAAACCAAAGCCAGGTCACAGAAACCAAAGCCGGGTCACATAAACTGAAGCCGGGTCACAGAAACCAAAGCCGGGACACAGAAACCAAAGCCAGGTCACAGACACAAAAGCCAGGTCAAAGAAATGAAAGCCGGGTCACAGAAACCAAAGCCGTGTTACAGAAACCAAAGCCAGGTCACAGAAACCAAAGCCGGGTCACATAAACTGAAGCCGGGTCACAGAAACCAAAGCCGGGACACAGAAACCAAAGCCAGGTCACAGACACAAAAGCCAGGTCAAAGAAATGAAAGCCGGGTCACAGAAACCAAAGCCGTGTTACAGAAACCAAAGCCAGGTCACAGAAACCAAAGCCGGGTCACATAAACTGAAGCCGGGTCACAGAAACCAAAGCCGGGACACAGAAACCAAAGCCAGGTCACAGACACAAAAGCCAGGTCAAAGAAATGAAAGCCGGGTCACAGAAACCAAAGCCGTGTTACAGAAACCAAAGCCAGGTCACAGAAACCAAAGCCGGGTCACATAAACTGAAGCCGGGTCACAGAAACCAAAGCCGGGACACAGAAACCAAAGCCAGGTCACAGACACAAAAGCCAGGTCAAAGAAATGAAAGCCGGGTCACAGAAACCAAAGCCGTGTTACAGAAACCAAAGCCAGGTCACAGAAACCAAAGCCGGGTCACATAAACTGAAGCCGGGTCACAGAAACCAAAGCCGGGACACAGAAACCAAAGCCAGGTCACAGACACAAAAGCCAGGTCAAAGAAATGAAAGCCGGGTCACAGAAACCAAAGCCGTGTTACAGAAACCAAAGCCAGGTCACAGAAACCAAAGCCGGGTCACATAAACTGAAGCCGGGTCACAGAAACCAAAGCCGGGACACAGAAACCAAAGCCAGGTCACAGACACAAAAGCCAGGTCAAAGAAATGAAAGCCGGGTCACAGAAACCAAAGCCGTGTTACAGAAACCAAAGCCAGGTCACAGAAACCAAAGCCGGGTCACATAAACTGAAGCCGGGTCACAGAAACCAAAGCCGGGACACAGAAACCAAAGCCAGGTCACAGACACAAAAGCCAGGTCAAAGAAATGAAAGCCGGGTCACAGAAACCAAAGCCGTGTTACAGAAACCAAAGCCAGGTCACAGAAACCAAAGCCGGGTCACATAAACTGAAGCCGGGTCACAGAAACCAAAGCCGGGACACAGAAACCAAAGCCAGGTCACAGACACAAAAGCCAGGTCAAAGAAATGAAAGCCGGGTCACAGAAACCAAAGCCGTGTTACAGAAACCAAAGCCAGGTCACAGAAACCAAAGCCGGGTCACATAAACTGAAGCCGGGTCACAGAAACCAAAGCCGGGACACAGAAACCAAAGCCAGGTCACAGACACAAAAGCCAGGTCAAAGAAATGAAAGCCGGGTCACAGAAACCAAAGCCGTGTTACAGAAACCAAAGCCAGGTCACAGAAACCAAAGCCGGGTCACATAAACTGAAGCCGGGTCACAGAAACCAAAGCCGGGACACAGAAACCAAAGCCAGGTCACAGACACAAAAGCCAGGTCAAAGAAATGAAAGCCGGGTCACAGAAACCAAAGCCGTGTTACAGAAACCAAAGCCAGGTCACAGAAACCAAAGCCGGGTCACATAAACTGAAGCCGGGTCACAGAAACCAAAGCCGGGACACAGAAACCAAAGCCAGGTCACAGACACAAAAGCCAGGTCAAAGAAATGAAAGCCGGGTCACAGAAACCAAAGCCGTGTTACAGAAACCAAAGCCAGGTCACAGAAACCAAAGCCGGGTCACATAAACTGAAGCCGGGTCACAGAAACCAAAGCCGGGACACAGAAACCAAAGCCAGGTCACAGACACAAAAGCCAGGTCAAAGAAATGAAAGCCGGGTCACAGAAACCAAAGCCGTGTTACAGAAACCAAAGCCAGGTCACAGAAACCAAAGCCGGGTCACATAAACTGAAGCCGGGTCACAGAAACCAAAGCCGGGACACAGAAACCAAAGCCAGGTCACAGACACAAAAGCCAGGTCAAAGAAATGAAAGCCGGGTCACAGAAACCAAAGCCGTGTTACAGAAACCAAAGCCAGGTCACAGAAATGAAAGCTGGGCCACAGAAAAGAAAGCCGGGTAGCAGAAACGAAAGCCGGGTCACAGAAACAAGAGCCGGGTCACAGAAACGAAAGGCGGGTCACAGAAACGAAAGCCGGGTCACCGAAACAAAAGCTGGGTCATAGAAACCAAAGCCGGGTCACAGAAACCAAAGCCGGGTCACTGAAACCAAAGCCGGGTCACAGAAACCAACGTAGGGTCACAGAAACCAAAGCCGGGTCACAGAAACCAAAGCCGGGTCACAGAAACCAAAGTGCTGAGTTTTACATAACAAGATCTTTAGGAATCTTCAGATGCATCCCTCAGGTTGATCTGCAGTCTGCTGCTTTGGTGAATTGTTCGTGATGATCACCCAGGCATGTGTCACCACTCATACACACAAAGGCACTCTTGCCTCAAAAATGTCACTGACTGTGCGATTCAAGAGTATGAGCTGAAGGCACAGCTACACGACTCGTCTCACAAGCTTTCCAACGGTACCAAGCTTGTTAAGAATAATCTCGTACAGACGAAGTAATGAGAAATACAAACCTACGGCTTTTTAACTGTCTATGCTAGCTAGCAGCAGAAAAATACAAGTGTTACGTAGTCCGGTATCCTGTGTCTTCGAGTTCTCAATCACAGTATCACCCGGACGCCGCTCGATGATCTTCGATCATCGGCAGACCGAGGTTGGCGGATGCCCAGCGCCCTCGGTGCGATCCACGGACGAGATCGCCCGGATCTGCGGTAACTTCCCATGGCCGTTGATCTCTATCGGGCGTTGTCTCAAGAGGGCCGGATGGTTACGCTTCTTGATTCGGCAACAGCTCCAATCAATCCGCTTCCCTCTCAATGATTCGTGACCACAGGATCCATCTTTAGAAAAGGGCAGTGTCTGCCTCGTGCTCCGATCCCCTGCCACATCAGCAGACTCCAAGTCGAGAGGAGCTCACACTCACACTCTTGCTTAGTCTGTCAGGCCACACACCCTGTTTGTCCAAATCCTGCCAGAATATACAGCTGTCTGTACCATTGTCCAGTCAGCTCTGCGGAGCTCCAATAGGATGAGTAGAGAGGGTAGGGCTGCGGATGGATGGATCAGTGGGACGCCTACAGAGGCCTGCCCACAGCCATACCATACCCCGCCATGTAGGATAGGCAGGAGGGTCAAGAGAGAGAGAGCGAGAGAGAGAGAGAGAGAGAGAGAGAGAGAGAGAGAGAATCTCTCTCTCGGTCCTCTTGTTTCTTTTTGTGTTGTTGTTGTGCCGAGCCCAGGAAAGCGTTGGATCAAGGAGATCCGACGGCTGTGTCTTTTTCAACACAAAGCCGGGTCACAGAACCAATGCCGGGTCACAGAAACCAAAGCTGGGTCACAGAAACCAAAGCCGGGTCACAGAAACCAAAGCGGGGTAACAGAAACCAAAGCCGGGTCACAGAAACCAAAGCCGGGTCACAGAAACAAAAACCGGGTAACAGAAACGAAAGCCGGGACACAGAAACAAAAGCCGGGTCACAGAAACGAAAGCCGGGTCACAGAAACGAAAGATGGGTCACAGAAACAAACGCCGGGTCACAGCAACCAAAGCCGGGTCACAGAAACCACGCCCTAGTTGCACCCTAGTTGTGCCTCAGTTTGGCACTAGGTACGTCCTAGTTGCACCCTAGTTGCACCCTTGTTGCGTCCTACTTGCGCCCTAGTAGCGCCCTACTTGCGCCCTACTTGCCCCCTTTTTGCGCCCTAGTTGCACCTTAGTTTCGCCTACTTGCGTCCGACTTCCATCCCACTTCCGCCCTAGCTACGTCCTAGTTGTGCCCTACGTGCACCTCAGTTGGGCACTAGCTATGCCCTAGTTGGGCCGTACTTGCACCCTTCTTGCTCCCTAGTTGTGCCCTAGTTGTGCCCTAGTTGCATCCTACTTGTACCTCAGTTGGGCACTAGCTACGCCCTAGTTGCGCCCTAGGTGCATCCTAGTTGCACCCTAGTTGCGCCCTAGTTGCGCCCTAGTTGCGCCCTAGTTGCTCCCTAGTTGCACCCTAGTTGATCCTAGTTGCTCCCTACTTGTGCCCTACTTGCGTCCTAGTTGCGCCCTAGTTGCACCCTAGTTGCGTCCTACTTGCACCCTTGTTACGCCCTAGTTACATCCTAGTTGGGCCGTAGTTGCGTCCTAGTTGCGCCCTACCTACGTCCTAGTTTCGCCCTACTTGCGCCTCAGTTGGGCACTAGCTATGTCCTAGTTGGGCTGTCATTGCGCCCTACTTGTGTCCTATTTGCATCCTAGTTGCACCCTTGTTTCGTCCCACTTGCGCCTCAGTTGGGCACTAGCTACGCCCTAGTTGCGTGCTAGTTACACCCTAGTTGCATCCTAGTTGTGCCCTATTTGCTCCCTACTTGCACCCTACTTGTGTCCTACTTTTGCCCTACTTGCACCCTAGTTGCACCCTAGTTTCCCCCTTGTTGTGCACTTCTTGTGCCCGGGTTGTGCCCTAGTTGCACCCTAGTTGTGTCCTAGTTGCGCCCTAGTTGCACCCTACTTGCGTCCTAATTGCGTCCTAGTTGTGTCCTAGTTGCGCCCTTGTTGCGCCCTACTTGCGTCCTAGTTGCGTCCTAATTGCGTCCTACTTGCGTCCTACTTTCGTCCTAGTTGCATCCTTACTGCGCATCTTTTGGGCACTAGTTGCGCCTTAGTTGCATCCTAGTTACACCTACTTGTGCCCTAGCTGTGCCTTAGTTGCACCCTAGTTACGTCCTGGTTATGCCCTAGTTGTGTCCTAGTTGCGTCCTACTTGCGCTCTACTTGCGCCCTAGTTGTGCCTCAGTTGGGAACTAGCTACACCCTAGTTGTGCCCTAGTTGCATCCTAGATGCACCCTACTTGCACCCTAGTTGCGTCCTACTTGCGTCCTAGTTGCACCCTTGTTACGCCCTAGTTGCGCCTAAGTTGGGCACTAGCTACGTCCTAGTTGTCCCCTAGTTGCACCCTATTTGCGCCCTACTTGCAAGCTAGTTGCGGCCTACTTGCGCCTTACTTGCATCCTAGTTGTGCCCTAGGTGCACCCTAGTTTTGCCCCAGTTGTGCCCCACTTGCGCCCTAGTTGCGCCCTACTTGCTTCCTAGTTACACCCTAGTTGCGTCCTACTTGCGCTCTACTTCCGTCCTACTTCCGCCCTAGCTGCGCCCTAGTTGCACCCTACTTGCGCCTCAGTTGGGCACTACCTACGCCCTAGTTGGGCCGTACTTGCACCCTACTTGCGCCCTATTTGTGCCCTAGTTGCGCCCTAGTTGCACCCTACTTGCATCCTAGTTGCCCCCTAGTTACGCCCTGGCTGCGTCCTAGCTGCGTCCTACTTGCGCCCTACTTGTGCCCTACTTGCGTCCTAGTTTCACCCTAGTTTCACCCTACTTGCATCCTAGTTGTACCCTAGTTGTGCCCTAGTTGCACCCTGGTTGCGTCCTAGTTGCGTCCTAGTTGTGCCCTACTTGCGCCCGACTTGCGTCCTACTTGCGCCCTACTTGTGTCCTAGTTGCACCCAAGTTGCGCCTTACTTGCACCCTGATTGCATCCTAGTTGTGCCCTAGTTGTGCCCTAGTTGCCTCTTAGTTGCGCCCTAGTTGCGTCCTAGTTGCGCCCTAATTGCGCCCTTCTTGCACCCTACGTACGTCCTAGTTGCACCCTGTTGCGCCTCAGTTGGGCAGTAGTTGCGTCCTAGTTGCGCCTCACTTGCACCCTAGGCCTGCCCTGGTTGCGCTCTAGTTGTGTCCTAGTTGCGCCATAGTTGTTCCCTAGTTGCACCCTAGTTACGCCCTACTTGCACCCAAGTTGTGCCCTAGTTTTGCACTAGTTGCGTACTAGTTGCGTCCAGGTTGCGCCCTACTTGTGCCCTAGTTGCGCCCTAGTTGTGCCCTAGTTGCGCCTCAGTTGGGCACTAGCTACGTCCTAGTTACGTCCTAGTTACGCCCTAGTTGTGCCCTACTTGCACCCTACTTGTGCCCTAGTTGTGTGCTACTTGCCCCCTAGTTGCACCCTAGTTGCGCCTCAGTTACACCCTATTTTCACCCTAGTTGTGTCCTAGTTGCGCCTTCGTTGGGGACTAGCTATGCCTTACTTGCGTCCTAGTTGTACCCTAGTTGTGTCCTACTTGCATCCTAGTTTCGCACTATTTGTGCCTTATTTGCCCCCTTGTTGCGCCCTATTTGTGCCCTGCTTTTGCCCTAGTTGCGTCCTAGTTGCGTCCTAATTGCGCCCTAGTTACGCCCTACTTGCGCTCTACTTGCGCCCTACTTCCGTCCTACTTCCACCCTAGCTGCAACCTAGTTTCATCCTACTTGCGCCTCAGTTGGGCACTAGCTACGCCCTAGTTGGGCCATACTTGCGCCCTTCTTGCATCCTAGTTGCGCCCTAGTTGTGCCTTACATGTGTTCTACTTGCGAATTAGTTGGGCACTAGCTACGTCCTAGTTGTGCCCTCGTTGCACCCAAATTACGCCCTAGTTGCATCCTACTTACGCCCTACTTGCATCCTATTTACACACTAATTGCACCCAAATTGCACCCTAGTTGTGCCCTAGTTGTACCCTAGTTGCGCCCTTGTTGCACCCTAGTTGCGTCCTAGTTGCGCCCTAGTTGCACCCTACTTCCGCCCTAGTTGTGCCCTCATTGCGCCCTAGTTGCGCCTAGTTGCACCCTAGCTGCACCCTAGTTGTGCCCTAGTTGCGCCCTAGTTGCGTCCTAGTTGCTTCCTACTTGCGTCCTTGTTCGTCCTAGTTGCATCCTAGTTGTGTCCTTCTTGCGTCCTAGTTGCGTCCTAGTTGCGTCCTTGTTACGCCCTAGTTGCGTCCTACTTGCGTCCTACTTGCGTCCTAGTTGCACCCTACTAGCGCCTCAATTGGGCACTAGTTGCACCCTAGTTGCACCTTAGTTGCGTCCTAGTTGCGCCTTAGTTACTTCCTAGTTGTGTCCTTGTTACGCCCTAGTTGTGCCCTAGTTGCGCCCTACTTACGTTCTACTTGCGCCCTAGTTGTGCCTCAGTTAGGAACTAGCTACACCCCAGTTGTGCCCTAGTTGCATCCTAGTTGCACCCTACTTGCGCCCTAGTTGCGCCCTAGTTGCGCCCTAGTTGCACCCTAGTTGTGTCCTAGTTGCGCCTCAGTTGGGCACTAGCTACCCCCTAGTTGTGCCCTAGTTGTACCCTAGTTGCGTCCTACTTGCGAGCTGGTTGCGCCCTACTTGTGCCTTACTTGTATCCTAGTTTCACCCTAGTTGCACCCTAGTTTTGCCCCAGTTGCGCCCCACTTGCGCCCTAGTTGCGCCCTACTTACGCCCTAGTTACACCCTAGTTGTGTCCTACTTGCGCCTTACTTCCGTCCTACTTCTATCCTAGCTGCGCTCTAGTTGTACCCTTCTTGCGCCTCAGTTGGGCACTACCTACGTCCTAGTTGGGTTGTACTTGCGTCCTACTTGCGCCCTAGTTGTGTCCTAGTTACGCCCTAGTTGCGCCCTACTAGCATCCTAGTTGTGTCCTAGTTGCGTCCTAGTTACGTCCTAGTTGCGTCCTAGTTGCATTCTTATTGCGCCCTAGTTGCGCCTTACTTGCACCCAACTTGCGCCCTAGTTGCGCCCTAGTTGCTCCCTGATTGCATCTTAGTTTCACCCTAGTTGCGCCCTAGTTACACCCTAGTTGGGCCCTAGCTGCGTCCTAGCTGCGCCCTACTTGCGCCCTACTTGCGCCCTACTTGCGTCCTAGTTACACCCTAGTTGCACCCTACTTGCATCCTAGTTACACCCTAGTTGCACCTCTGTTGCGCCCTAGATGCGCCCTAGTTGCACCCTAGTTGTGCCCTACTTGTACCCTACTTGCATCCTACTTGCGTCCTACTTGTGTCCTAGTTGCGTCCTAGTTGCGCCATACTTGCACCCTAGTTGCATCCTACTTGCGCGCTAGTTGTGCCCTAGTTGTGCCTTAGTTGCGCCCCAGTTGCGCCCTAGCTGCGCCCTAGTTGCGCCCTTCTTACACCCTACTTGCGCCCTAGTTGTACCCTAGTTGCGCCTCAGTTGGGCACTAGTTGCGCCCTAGTTCCGCCGTGTTTATACCCTAGGTGTGCCCTAGTTGTGCCCTAGTTGTTCCCTGGTTGTGCCCTAGTTGTTTCCTAGTTGTGCCCTAGTTACGTCCTACTTGTGCTCAAGTTGTGCCCTAGTTTTTCCCTAGTTGCGCCCTAGTTGCGCCCAAGTTGCGTCCTACTTGTGCCCTAGTTGCACCCTAGTTGTGCCCTAGTTGCGCCTCAGTTGGACACTAGCTACGCCATAGTTGCTTCCTAGTTACACCCTAGTTGCGACCAACTTACGCCCTACTTGCGTCCTAGTTACGCGCTACTTGCGTCCTAGTTGCGCCCTAATTGCGACTCAGTTGCACCCTGTTTTCACCCTAGTTGCACCTCCATTGGAGACTAGCTACGTCCTAGTTGCTCCCTAGTTGCACCCTGGTTTTGTCCTACTCGCGTCCTAATTGCGCACTATTTGTGTCCTACTTGCCCCCTTGTTGCGCCCTAGTTGTGTCCTAGTTTCGCCCTAGATGCGCCCTAGTTGCGTCCTAGTTGCGCCCTAGTTGCGCCCTACTTACGTCCTACTTGCGCCCTACTTCTGTCCTACTTCCACCCTAGCTGCAACCTAGTTGCGTCCTACTTGCGCCTCAGTTGGGCACTAGCTACGTCCTAGTTGGGCCGTACTTGCGCCCTTCTTGCACCCTAGTTGCATCCTAATTGTGCCTTACATGTGCTCTACTTGCACCTTAGTTGGGTACTATCTACGTCCTAGTTGTGTCCTAGTTGCGCCCTAGTTATGCCCTAGTTGCGCCCTACATGCGCCCTACTTGTGCCACACTTGCGCACTAGTTGCGCCCAAATTGCACCCTAGTTGTGTCCTAGTTCCGCCCTAGTTACGCCCTAGTTGCGCCCTACTTGCCTCCTAGTTACGTCCTAGTTGTGTCCTTGTTGCGGCCTAGTTGCACCCTACTTGCGTCCTACTTGCGCCCTAGTTGCGCCCTACTTGCGCCTCAGTTGGGCACTAGCTGCGCCCTAGTTGTACCCTAGGTGTGTCCTAGTTGCGGCCTAGTTGCGCCCTAGTTGCGCCTTGATTGTATCCTAGTTGTACCCTAGTTGCGTCCTACTTGCGTCCTACTTGCGCCCTAGTTGCGTCCTAGTTGCGTCCTACTTGCTCCCTAGTTGCACCCTAGTTGCACCTCAGTTGGGCACTAGCTACGCCCTAGTTCCGCCCTAGTTGCACCCTAGTTGCACCCTACTTGCGTCCTAGTTGCACCCTAGTTGTACCCTAGTTGCGCTCTATTTGCGTCCTAGTTGTGCCCTACTTGTGTCCTAGATGCGCCCTAGTTGCGCCCTAGTTGTGCCTCAGTTAGGCACTAGCTACGCCCTAGTTGTGACCTAGTTACGCTCTAGTTGTTCCCTACTTGTGCTCTAGTTGTGCCATACTTGCGCCCTACTTGCCCCCTAGTTGTGCCCTAGTTGCACCCTAGTTTCGTCCTACTTGCGCCCTAATTGCGCCCTAGTTGTGCCCTAGTTACGCGCTAGTTGCGTCCTAGTTGCGTCCTACTTCGCCCTCATTACGTCTTAGTTGCGCCCTAGTTGCGTCCTAGTTGCGCCCTACTTGCACCCTACTTGCGCCCTACTTTTTCCCTGCTTGCCCCCTAGTTGTGTCCTAGTTGCGTCCTAGTTGCACCCTAGTTGCGCCCTAGTGGCGCCCTAGTTGCACCCTAGTTGCGTCCTACTTGCGTCCTACTTGTGCCGTAGTTGCACCCTAGTTGCACCCTAGTTCCGTCCTACTTGCGTCCTTGTTGCATCCTAGTTGCACCGTAGTTGCGTCCTAGTTGTGCCTTACTTGCGCCCTAGTTATGCCCTAGTTGCGCTTCAGTTGGGTACTAGTTACACCCTAGCTACGTCCTAGTTGCGTCCTAGTTGTGCCCTAGTTGTGCCTCAGTTGCGCTCTAGTTGTGCCCTAGTTGCGCCCTACTTGCGCCCTAGTTGTGCCCTAGTTGCGCCCTAGTTGCGCCCTAGTTACGTCCTAGTTACGCCCTAGTTGTACCCTAGTTGCGCCCTACTTGCGCTCTACTTACGCCCTGGTTGCGCCTCACTAGGGCACTAGCTACACCCTAGTTGCGCCCTAGTTGCGTCCTAGTTGCGCCCTACTTTCACCCTAGTTGTGCCCTAGTTGTGCCCTAGTTGTGCCCTAGTTACGCCCTTGTTGCGCCCTAGTTGCGCCCTACTTGCGTCCTAGTTGCGCCCTAGTTGTGCCCTAGTTACGCCTCAGTTTGGCACTAGCTATGCCCTAGTAGCGCCCTAGTTGCGCCCTAGTTGCACCCTACTTGCGTCCTAGTTGTGCCCTACTTGCGCCTTACTTGCTCCCTAGTTGCGTCCTAGTTGTACCCTCGTTGTGTCCTAGTTACGTCCTAGTTGTGCCCTACTTGCGCCCTACTTCCTTCCTACTTCCGTCCTAGTTGCGCCCTAGTTGCACCCTGCGTGCGCCTCAGTTGGACACTACGTACGCCCTTGTTGGGCCATACTTGCACCCTACTTGCGCCCCAGTTGGTCCTAGTTGCACCCTAGTTACCCCCTACTTGCGTCCTAGTTACACCCTAGTTGCGGCCTAGTTGCGCCCTAGTTGCGTCCTAGTTGCGCCCTACTTGCGCCCAACTTGCGTCCTCATTGTGACCTAGTTGCACCCTAGTTACACCCTAGTTGCGCCCTAGTTGCGCCCGAGTTGTGCCTAGTTTCACCCTAGTTGCGCCCTGGTTGCATCCTACGTGCGCCCTACTTGCGCCCTAGTTGCACCCTAGTTGCACCCTAGTTGCGTCCTACTTTCATCCTAGTTGCGCCCTAGTTGCACCCTAGTTCCACCCTAGTTGCACCCTAGTTGCGTCCTAGTTGCGCCCTCCTTGCGTCCTACTTGCGCCCTTCTTGCACCCTACTTTCACCCTAGTTGCGTCCTAGTTGCGCCCTACTTGCACCCTAGTTTTTTCTAGTTGTGTCGTCGTTTCACCCTAGTTGCGCCCTAGTTGCGCCCTGGTTGTGCCGTTGTTGCGCCCTTCTTGCGCCCTACTTCCGCCCTAGTTGCACCCTAGTTGCGCCTCAGTTGAACACTGGTTGCGCCCTAGTTGCACCCTACTTGTGCCCTAGTTGCGCCCTAGTTAGTTGCACCCTAGTTGCGTCCTAGTTGCGCCCTTGCTGTGCCCTAGTTGCGTCCTACTTGCGCCTTAGTTGCGTCCGAGTTGCACCCTAGTTGCGCCCTAGTTGCGCCCTAGTTGCATCCTACTTACGCCCTAGTTGCGCCCTAGTTGTGCCCTTGTTGCGCCTCAGTTGGGCACTATACATGCCCTAATTGCGCCCTACTTTCACCCTAGTTGCGCCCTACTTGTGTCCTAGTTGCGTCCTAGTTGCGCACTACTTGCGCCCTAGTTGCACCCTAGTTGCGCCCTACTTGCGCCCTAGTTGCGCCCTAGTTGCACCTCAGTTGCGTCCTACTTGCACCCTCGTTGCGCCCTAGTTGTACCCTTAGTTACGCCTCAGTTGGACACTAGCTTTGCCATGGTTGCAGCCTAGTTGCGCCCTAGTTGCGCCCTACTTGCGTCCTAGTTACGCCCTAGTTGCGCCCTAGTTGCGCCCTAATTGCGCCTACTTACGCCCGACTTCCGTCCTACTACCACCCTAGTAGCGCCTTAGTTGCGCCCTACATGCGCCTCAGTTGGGCACTAGTTATGTCCTAGTTGGGCCGTAATTGTGGCCTACTTCCGTCCTAGTTGCGCTCTAGTTGTGCCCTAGTTGCGCCCTACTTGCGTCTCAATTGGGCACCAGCTGCGCCCTAGTTGTGCCCTAGTTGCGCCCTAGTTGCGCCCTAGTTGCGCCCTAGTTGCGCCCTCATTGCGCCCCAGTTGCGCCCTAGTTACGCCCTAGTTGCGCCGTAGTTGCACCCTATTTGCGCCCTAATTGTGCCCTAGTTACACCCTAGTTATGCCCTAGTTGTGCCCTACTTGCACCCTAGTTGTGCCCTACTTGCAACCTAGTTGCACCCTAGTTACGCCCTTATTGCGTTCTACTTGCATCCTACTTGCGCCCTAGTTGCGACCTACTTGCGCCATGGTTGCACCCTAGTTGCACCCTAGTTGTGCCCTACTTGCGCCCTATTTGCGCCCTAATTGCGCCCTAGTTGCGCCCTAGTTGCGCCTCAGTTGCGCACTAGCTACGTCCCAGTTGCGCCCTAGTTGTTCCCTAGTTGCATCCTACTTGCGCCCTAGTTGCGCCCTAGTTGCGCCCTAGTTGCATCCTACTTGCGCCCTACTTGCGCCCTAGTTGCGCCCTAGTTGCGCCCTAGTTGCGCCCTAGTTGC
>SZWC01021476.1:16668-26821 GCA_023375785.1 Penium margaritaceum | reverse complement strand
ACAGTTGGAGTCCCATGATCACAG
Source organism: Penium margaritaceum (assembly GCA_023375785.1). Lineage (NCBI taxonomy): Eukaryota > Viridiplantae > Streptophyta > Zygnematophyceae > Desmidiales > Peniaceae > Penium > Penium margaritaceum. The sequence continues at coordinate 26,797 of SZWC01021476.1, read as the reverse complement.
TCCTTGGTGGCTGGCCTTCCGACGAGCTGAAGTACCCGAAGGTTGCTGAGTACGTGCGCAATGAGTGGATGCGACGTGGCGGTCGAGAGAATGCAGCGGCATCAAGTTCAGCTTACACGGTTCATCCTCAAAGTGAAGGCCGAGGCGACAAGTGGAAGGGTGCCAAACAGGGCACTAAGAAGGGTGACAAGAAGGGGGAGTGCTTCAACTGCGGCAAGGAGGGCCACTACGCGCGCAACTGTCCCAAGAATAAAACAGATCGGTCGCAGCGGGGCGGGAAGAAAGATGAGCACGCCCTTATGGCGTACAACTCCACCAACTTGAAGGACCCGGGAGTTGTCGTCATCGACTCCGGATTAGGCCGCCACACGCAATGCAACAGGGCGGCATTTGTCACCTACGGCGCCTCGGAGAGACGCATGACGGTGGCCAAAGGAAAAACAGAGGTGGCTGCCGGTGAGGGTAACATCCGCATTGAGTCAATTGTGGATGGAAAACCTGTCACGAGCACAATCTACGATGTGCTGCATATGCCTAACGTTGGGGCAAACCTGCTCTCCGTCAGCCGCCTTACCAACAAGGGACTTGAGGTGGTCTTCACAAAGAAGGAGGCCGTCATCCGCAAAGAGGGCAAAGGTGAGGTGATTGCGCGTGCCAAGAGGGAGGACGACTTGTACCTGCTACGCGCAAAGATCCTCAGCAGCCGGGTGGGGTCCAACGCCGCCAACTTTGCAACGAAGGATGGAGGAGATTTGGACCTATGGCACCGCCGACTCTGCCACATTTCTCCATCAACAGTGAAAGAGATGGCTAACAGGGAAGTGGTGCGGGGTCTCCAAATCAGCNAATGGCGTCGCAGAGAGAGCGAATCGCACAATCCTTAACATGGTGCGATCCATGTTGAGCGACGCTGGCCTTACACAACGGTATTGGGCAGAGGCGGCAAGGACAGCAGCGTACATCATGAATCTCATGCCGACCAAGCCGCTGAAGGATAAGGAGAGCAATGCGTGGAAGACGCCACAAGAAGTGTGGAGCGGGAGGAAGCCGGCGGTGGGTCACCTCCGCACGTTTGGTTGTGTTGCACATGCAATGGTGCAGGCACGTGAGGGACGGAGCAAGCTGGACCCGCGTACCCGTCGGTGTATTTTCCTTGGATATGAGAGCGGAAGCAAGGCGTATCGGCTCTTTGACCCAAGGAGGCAGCAGATTGTGCGGAGTCGCGACGTCACGTTCGACGAGAAAAGCCATTGGACAGACAACGAGGCAGGTCTCTCCAAGAGGGGGGAGTGGATGCCACTCCTTGAGGGGGAGGCGTCAGAGGACGTGAATGAGGGTGACGTCCTCGCAGCAGCACCAGTCGGAGATGATCGCCCGAGGGATGGGCAAACGGCACAATTTGTTCCGGCCAGTTTGGATGAGGAATCCAAGGCACCGGAGATGGACGTGGAGGCGGGGAGTCGACCGATGTCTCCAAGGTCTCCAAGAGAGGGGGAGCAGGCGCTTGGAGAGGATGGCGCCGAAAGGGGAAAGCAACAACAACAACCGCCTCAAGAGCCCCGCACGAGCAGCCGTGTGCGAAGAAGGACAAAAAGATATGATGCCGACAAGGGCATTTGGACTGGTTTCGCGCAAGAGGAGCCTCAAGGAGGCACTGCACAAGAAGGATGGGGCTGAGTGGGAGGGAGCAATAAAATGTAAGCTCGCCTCCCATGAGGAGAAAGTCTCCTCAGTTATAGGTTGAGCATGGATGACTGCCATGGGTGATGCGCAAGGGGGAGATTGTTGGAATGATGCTCCTCACCATGGCAGGAGTGACTCCAAAAAGGAACACCAAAAAGACAAGCCTTAGTGGCTTAGTGGTTAATGGTGTCCACCTCTAGAGGCAGGGGCCCGGGTTCAAGTCCCACAAGATGAAATTNTTCTAGAAGGCCAGGTGAGGGTCCAGGAAGGTGGCACACCTTCTAGAAGGGGTGACTTGTCCTACAAGGCATCTAGAGGTGTCTTCGTCTTCTGGACACCTTCCCTCCTACTAGAAGCAAACTGAGGAATCTAGGAAGAGGCAGAAGCTTCTAGAGGAGGGAAGGGATGCCTTCCTAGGTGGGAAAAGGACAGCGTACCAAGGAGCACTCTAGAAGCCATAGAATCTGTTAGGAAGCTCCAAATCTGGCATGCTTTGGTGTTCTGGAAAGCTTAGATCAGTGGCTATAAAATGCCACTGCTTGTGAGCCTTGATCAAGTGTTAATTCCTATCCAATTGAGGCCAAAACTATTGCCTCACTCTCTGACCAGATTTTGCCATCCTTGGAACCAGTTGCCTCCACAGTTTCAGTCTCTCCAAAAACAATTGGTGGTGTGAAACAGCCACTGCTAGGGACCCTCTAGGGTGCACACTCACCCTCAGGCCAACAGTGTCCACCAAAGTCACCTGGACAATGCCTACAGCAATGCACTCGCGAACAAAATGGTGCTCCACATTGATGTGCTTGGTGCGTGAATGATGCATGCCGCTGTTCTCAGCAATGGCCTTTGTGCTTTGGTTTTCGCAGCGCAGAGTGATGCAACGAATGGGCACACGCATTTGCTGCAACAAGCGACACAGCCAGACAGCCTCACATGTGCCTGCTCCAAGTGCAACATACTCGGCCTCAGCGGTGCTACGTGCAACACACCCTTGCTTGCCACTTTTCCAAGAGACTGCAGTGCCACCGACAAGAAAGATGTAGCCTATTCGGGTGCGGGCATCGGTGTCATGCGCCTAGTCACTGTCTGTGAAGCCGTCCACCACGACTGAGGGCTGTTCACGAAAGTACAGTCCGATGCGGGGGGTGGAGAGGGCATAGCGCACAACCCGCAATGCAGCCTCAACATGGCGCTCACGGGGGCACTGAGAGAATTGGGAAAGGAAGTTCACAGAAAATGCCACATCAGCACGGGTGGTAGTGGCGAGGTACATCAATGAGCCAATGACCCTGAGGTAGTCGGTCATGTCGACCGTCTCCCCCAGTGTGGACACCTCCCGCGACTTCAGTAAGGACTGACCAGCGGGTGTCATGGGAGTGGATGAAGTGGGAATGGCTATGAGGAGCGGGGAGAAGCGCTCCCCCAAGCTGCGTACATATGTAGCCTGATGGACGTGCAAGGTACGTTGCTGACGATCACGTTCCAACTCCATGCCAAGGAAGACCCGAGCCGGGTCAAGATCGTTCATCTTGTATGTCGACTGAAGAAGAGCCTTGACCGCCCTGACAGAGGCGGCGTCAGGAGAGACGATGAGAAGGTCATCCACGTAAACGAGGACGGCAACAAGTGGCTTGGTGGGACCACTGAGGAACAAGGCAGGGTCCACAGGGCTTCGTTTGTAGCCACCCTTTTCAAGGGTCGCTGTGATCTCTTGGTTCCAACATCGTGGGGACTGTTTCAGACCGTAGAGGGCCTTGTGCAAGCGACATACCCGGTTTTTTCCATCTGAGAAGTCGGGCAGCTGCACCATGTAGATCTCCTCATCCAGGCTGCCATGGAGGAAGGCATTGTTGACATCCATCTGCTCAAGCTCCCAGTTGTGCTGAGCGACTAGGCCCAAGAGGGCTCTGGCCGTGGTGTACCTACCAATTGGGGCAAAAGTCTCGTCAAAATCGACACCTGGGATCTGGGAGAATCCCTTTGCGGTGAGACGTGCTTTGTATCGTTCAATTGTGTTGTCAGGGTTAAGTTTGCGGCGGTACACCCACTTAGCTACGACTGCCTTGCGACCAGGTGGTAGATCCACGAGCTCATACACGTCGTGCTCAGTGAGTGCATCAAGCTCGGCATTCATGGCCTTCTCCCACAATGATGAGTCGAGGGCCGTGCAAGCTGCCTGTACAGTCAGGGGCTCAGGCGCTAGAGGTGAGAGACCATCGGTAGCAAAGCACGATGCAACGTACCCAGCCACAGAGGATGACAGGGCAGAATGGAACTCCTCCTCAAGAAGGGAGTACCCAAGGCCCGTGTTGGGGTGGACGACAGAGGCCGCAGTGGACAAAGCAGAGGAGACAAGACCGAGGGCCCGAAGGCCAGGATCACCAGAGACCACTCAGTGAGACTGTGAAGGAAGCACCCCGAGGCGTCCGCCACGAGTGTAGGGTGACACCGGTGGGACGGACGGTGCACGCGATGAGGGAGGAGGAGAGGGAGAATGTGGCTGGACAGACGGGGGCGGAGAGGGCATGGTATCGGGAGCACGCGGCTCAGACGGTGACAAGAGCACGAGCGGAGTAGTGACAGCGCCAGGGGGAGACGCAGAGGATGCGGGGGAGACCGTAGCAGGGGACAGCTGAGGAGAGTGCGCGGTCAGAGGAGCAGAGGACTCAGTGGGAGAGCAGGACTGAGAGGGAGGCGACGGCGGGGCAGAACCCGACTCGGGAGAGGAGGGTGACGAGGGACGCCCCGACGGGAGAACAGAGGGCCTAGAGGGCAGAGGACCACCCCCACCCGGAGAGGGCGGAGAGAGTGAGCCACCGAAGCGTGAAGAATCGCATTCAAAGAGGTGTTCGAAAAAGAGGGCATCACGAGATTCCACGACACGACATCGAGAGGGATCCCAAAAGCGCCACGCTTTGGAGAAGGGAGAGATGCCAGGAAAGATACAGAGGCAACCACGAGGAGAGAGCTTGCCGTCCCGTTGGTCCGAGGGGATCCACACAGAGGCAAGACACCCCCATACACGGGCAAGCCGGAGATCAGCACGATGCCCAGTCCATCTCTCGAAGGGAGTGACAGTATGAGGGAGAGGGCCATGGGGGACACGGTTCTAGACCCAGGTCATGTAGCACATGGCCTAGAAGGCAAAGAGGGGGGATTGCCCAGAGGCAGAGAGAAGAGAGCAGACCCCATCGGCAAGGGTGCGGTTCCAACGCTCAGAGACCCCATTCTGTTGGGGTGTGTAGGGAACAGAGGACTCAAGACGGACACCACGGGACGCAAGGAAGCGAGAGGTGGGACCAAATAACTCACCCCCACGGTCGCTGCAAAAGACACGCCAGAGGCGCCCACAAGCACGTTCAGCCTGCGGGAGCCACGACTCAAGGACCTCAGTGACATCGCTCTTGTGGCGAAGGGCAAAAACCCAACGGTAGCGAGAGAAGTCATCAGTCAAGCACAGGACGTAGCGGCCAAGGCCACCAAGAAAGTCGTGAGACAGGGGACCCATTACATCCGCGTGAACCAGGTCAAGAGGGTGCGTTGTAGTGGACTCAGACATGGAGAAGGGAGACCGGTGCATTTTGCCGCTGGCACAGTCAAGACAGGTGGACGTGCAAGGGGGCGCAAACGTGGCAGGATCAAGGCCAAGAGCACGTTGCAGGCGCAAGAGACGCTGGATGGCAGCAGTGTGAATGTGACAGAGGCGGCGGTGCAAAAGATCAGCATGGTCAGGAGACAAGGAGGGGGTGACGTGAACGAGAGCAGAGGCAGCGGAAGAAGAGGGCAACGTGAGCGGAACACGGAACAAGCGATCACACCGCACGCCACGAAGAATAATACGGCCAGACAAGCGCAGAGAGATAGAGGCAAGGCCACGGCTAGAGGAGAAATCCATGCCCTGGTCGTCAAGGGTGGTCACGGAGAGGAGACTGACTTCCAGGTCAGGCACGTACAACACATCAGACAGGTAGACAGTGCTACCAGGGCCGACAAAACGAACAACGCCAACACCCTGCACAGGAAGCAGCTGGCCGAAGCCAGTGCGAACAGAGCGGACGGACTGAACAGGACCGAGAGAGACAAAGGAGGAACGACAGGAGGTCATGTGATGAGTGGCGCCGGAGTCAATGATCCAGAGGCCAGGAGAGGCACAAGTGGAGGGGAGAACAAGACAGACAGCAACGGTGCCACGGGCAGAGGAGGAGGACGAGGAACCAAGACGTGTGGGAAACGTGCGAGACTGCCATTCCTCAATCCACCCACAATCATTAGGCAAGTCCCCCTGAACCCGACCAGAGGTGGCACCGCGAAGGGTGGCCTCAGACTCACAAACAGACACACGACATTGGCCACTCACACTCTCACCTCCCTGAGAGCAAAGGTGAAGAAGTTCCGCCAGCCGACGCTCAATGTTGCGCTCCTCATCACAGCGATCAGAAGAGCGTTCCGAGGAACGGTCGGAGGAGCGTTCAGAGAAGTGCCCATCGTCACGACCCCAGTGGGGTACGTGGTAGTGAGAAGATGGGGGACCGTAGTACGGAGGGCCAGAGAGAGGAGGGATCCAGCCCCAGGGGCTGGATGTCGAGGGTGTCGGATGAAGTGGAGCAGATGTGGTGGAGAGAGCTGAGGCAGTGGAGGACGAGGAGGATGAGGCGACGGTCACTACAGCGGCCGTCGACGAGGCAGTGACCCCAGTGCGGGCCCAGTGGGCGCGCATGGAGGAGGCCAGACGGGCATCGTCACGAGCGGCAGGACACTTTGGTGCAGAATGACCAGAGGCGCCACAGTTCCAACAGGTGACGTCAGTAGTGGGAGCGGAGTTTTTGCCACCGCGGCCGCCCCCACGGCCCTTGTCCCCGCGACCGCAGCCACGAGAAGATCCACCACCCCCACCGCGGGAGGCACCCAGCGTGGAGTGTGCTGCTGCCTGTGTCGAGGAAGAGGAAGAGGAGACTGTGGCAGACGAGGAAGAGGAAGAGGTGGTGATAGCAGCCAGCACAGCGCGATGCATACGCTTGTTTTGCAAAGCATTCCACCAGTCGGTGAGACGCGAGGTAGTGAAGTCAAAGAGGGGCCCGATCCCAGGTGGAGAATCAGCTGGAACAGGCTCAGAGGCAAGACGCTCGAGCTCTGACTGAGAGACATGCATGTACAGGTCTGAGAGTTCGAGAATGAGCCCAGCAACGATGGAGAGACAGGCAGAGAGAGGGCCACGAGCGGCTTTGCCAAGGTCACACAGCAGACGCAAGCTGCGTGCCCAATACTCATCCGCGGTTTCATCCGCGTGCATCTGCAAGGTGTTGAATTGTACCGTGAGGGCGCTTTGGGCCGCGTGGCCAGTTACCGTTTTGCGACGGCGGATGAGGGCATAGGCACCGACGGTGTCCGCCGGTGTGCCGCGGGAAGGGTCAACATTGTACGTACCAATGTCGTCGAGGAGACTCTCTGGGCCTGCGTTGATGAGTGCTCGCACTGCACGAGCAGCCTTAGTAGGCTGCAGCACAAACGGCAGTTTTGCGGGCGAGTAGTACTGCCAGAGGAGCTCACCCTGGGCCCACGCGCTGAAGCGTGTCTCCCAGGAGGTGAATGTGAGCTTGGGGGTGAATTGAGGAGGAGGAGTTTCAAAGTCCTTCTGACGACCTGGGAGCACAGGACGAGCAAAGGCTGATGCGGAAAGAGAGGGAGAGGACGAGTTGGCAACAGCACCACCAGAAGGAGCAGACGAGTCTGCTGAGCCCGATTCTGTGGTGGGAAGCACTACAGCGAAGGTGGGAATGGACCGTAGTCGCTCTAGAACTAGAGTAGCAATGGTGGCAGCGAACTCATCTTTTGACTCCTGCCCCCGCTGAAGTTTATCCTCTACCCTACGGCGCTCTGCCTGTGCCTCACTGAGGGCGGCCTGGAGGGCCTCTATGGTCTCCTCTGGTGCAGGCATGATGGGAGAGAGAGAATCAAGCCTGGAAGTGAAGTGAGTGAGAAGAGTGGAAAGTGCAAGCAGAACAAGGGATGAATGAGTATGCACTGCTCACCGCGCTAGTGCCGAGGAAGAAGAGTGAAGAGCGGTGGCACCACAGCAGCAGCTGAGGAGAACAAAACAACCACCCACCCTGCCACCGCCACGGTGAGACAGAGGAACCCTGTCGCGGTGGCACCAGCAACTGCAGCACAGGCCGATGCAACCAGAACGTCGGTGGTGATGTGCGACGTCGCGTCACGAGGAGCACCAGTAGGCGTGAGCACTGCTGCTGCAGTAGATACTCTGATGGAGCCAACGGAGCTCGAGGTGGCGTCTGCTGCTGTGGAGGCTGCGGTGGCAATGGACTCTGCAGCTGCTGTGATCTTTGTGGTAATGTTTGCAGCTGCTGCAGCCAGTAGGGTGAGAGAGGCGGCTGTCTATGCGTATGCTTCAGCTGCTCGGCCAACGGCCGTCTGTGCGGGGGCACGGCAGGCCCTAGCTGTTGCTACAAAGGTGGCTGCGGCGCCAGCCGCAGCGTCAAGGATGGCACCAGCCAAGCCTATCGAGTCAGTGTGCACGGGGAGAGCGGGGATGACGCCAGGGACCTCGGGTGCAGTGGATGCCTCGGCTGATCCCAGAGCGGTAGGGAGTGGCGTAGACGAGGGAGCAGCAGCAGGCTCAGCAGGCTGGGAGGTGCTGGAGGGTTGCATTCTTGGTGAGAGAGGTGGTGATGGTGGGAGGTCGTCCGGGGTGTAGACCTGACGGTCAATTTCAGCTTCCTCCCGTTCACGTTCGGCGTCAAGGTCGTCCTGCCAGTAGTTGTGGTCGAGCATACGCACCCACAATGGGACATCGTCGTCGTCCGCCAGTGTGAAAGACCGAGAAGGCTGCTGCCGTAGTCGAGAGGAGAGCAGCAGGCACATGGGGCTGCAGAAGATTCTGCGCAGTGCGGAGAGGTTGCTGCTGAGAGAGATCGGCTAGGCAAGAGATGCCGAGAGAGGGGGCGGATGAGAGAGAGTAGCCCCACCAGAAGGTGCTGAGCAGCTGGGGCGGCGATCGGCGCAGAACAGCTGATGAATGGTCGAGCGTGGCCGAGAGTAGTCAAGAGTGGCCAAGAGTGGCAGAAAGTGGCCGAGAGTGGCCAAGGGTGGCCGCGAGTGGCCGAGAGTGGTCGAGAGTGACCGAGAGTGGCTGAGAGTGGCCGAGAGTGGCCGAGAGTGGCCCGGGTGCTCCGAATGGCGAGAGGGTGTGGATCCGCGAGACGACGATGGAGCGTGCAATGAGCGGGTGTGTGGCTGCAGACGAGGGCCGAGACGGGCAGTGGAGCTGACGTTCAACACCACGCAGCGATGCAGCTACGACCGCTTCTGCGGTGAGGTCGGCCGGGTGTGGCTTGGCCGAAACTGCTTGGGTGTGCGCCGAGACTAGTGACCAGGATCGTGAGAGCGGTGGGTGAGGTGCCTCGCCCGCTCTGATACCAGTAGTTACTAGGAACCTTCCTAAGTCACATGTGTGAGAGCAAGCGGGAACGTGCAAGAGACATGCGACGCCATGGATGCGGAAAGCTTGCCTTACTTAGCTCGGTACAACCAAGACAAGGTGAGTGGGGAGCGAGCATGACTAAGTCAACCGGTGAGCGTGCCTCACTCCGGGCATCACACCCGAGCAAGTGCACACCGCCACCCGGGGGTCGAGCCCGACCGCTCGGCAATTAACCGGACGGCGGCTACTCACCAATGCACGGGCGAACCCGACACGGTGGCCCCCTAAGGATCAGCACCCGGGAAATGCAGCTCCCCCAGAAAGTACTCAAGGCAAGCAACATGATGCAGGGCACGGCAGTCAGAATGTACGGGCCCTAGCATCTACCGCATCACAGAGTCATAAGAAGCATAGGGAGTCAGACAATGGCAACATGTGTCTTAGAAGGAGCCCCGGGGTAAAGCTGTAGCAGCTGCAAGAGGGCGCCAAAGACTCCTGCCAGAGCTGTCACGTCAGTTGCTTCCCCAGGTAGAGCCATGTCATTCAATCTGTACAATGAGATGCACAGTGTGTGATGGGCAGGAGGGCACAGAGTTGTGAGTGGCCAACGAACTTCAACATCCCTCCGCCCTAATACTTGTATGTTTTGCACCCAAGCCAGTGCATCTGTGCAGCCTTACCACACTGTGTTCTCTACACATTTGTCACAAACAATTGAAAGTCATTCAAGCCATCAATTGGTCATCGCAGGCGATCAACGGCCATTAAAAACCTCCACCGGATTCCCGAGCCGTCACTAACCATTCCAAGCCATCGGAGGCCATGCCAAACCACTGTGACCAAAAGTCCAAACCAACACAAGCAATCGCACAAACCATAAAAATTTCAAAATCCATGACAAAGATTTGCAACTGGTGCTCAATGATGGGCGATGCTTGACTGTGATTTTATTGGACTCCGGGAAGGGAGTAAGAGAGGGAGAGAGAGAGAGAGAGAGAGAGAGAGAGA
>SZWC01021475.1:27084-38769 GCA_023375785.1 Penium margaritaceum | reverse complement strand
GAGCCACCAGTATAATACCTTGTTTGAACCTGCAAGATCATGCCTAGTTCATCTGCACTTTGATTGGACACTCTGACCGTGGCTGACTCGTGTTATGATCGATAGAAGTAAAAGTCACTCGGATACATTTGTGGTCATGGTCAGTGGCACATGCCAATTTTGTCAAGGCATTGCGCATAATAGCCACAACGAGCTACCAGTATTCTACCTTGTCTGTACCTGCAAGGTCATGCCCATTATATCTGCAGTGTGATTGGAGACTCTGACCGTGGCTGAATCGTAATATGATTCATAGCCGTTTAAGGTACTTGGTAAACTTTGTGGTCATGGTTAGTGGCACATGCCAAGTTTGTCAAGGCATTGCGCACAACAGCCACACAAAGCCACCAGTATTCTACCTAGTTTAAACCTGCAAGATTATGCCTAGTACATATGCACTGTGATTTGACACTCTGACCGTGGCTCACTCGTGTTATAATCAATAGAAGTAAAAGTCACTCGGATACATTTGTGGTCATGGTCAGTGGCACATGCCAACTTTGTCCTGGCATTGCGCACAAAAGCCACACCGAGCCACCATTAGTCTACCTTTTTTGCACCTACAATATCATGCCTAGTACATCTGCACTATGATTGGTCAAGCTGACCGTGGCTTTTCGTATTGTCATCAACAGAAGTAAAAGTCACTTGGATACATTTGTGGTCATGGTCAGTGGCACATGCCCACTTTGTCAAGGCATTGCACACAATAGCCAAACCGAGCCACCAGTATTATACCTTGTTTATACCTGCAAGATCATGCCCATTATATATGCACCGTGATTGGACACTCTGACCTTGGCTGACTCGTGTTATGATTCATAGCAGTTTACGGTACTTGGTNGATGTCAACTGCTGACGAAGCGGAGAGGTACGAAGTGGCGATGACGGCAACGGAGGAGTGCAGACTCGAGAAGAGACACAATGGTGGCGGCTGAGCAATGACTTGGTCACGAGGCACCAGGTGATGTCGCCTGACGCCCTGATACCATCTCAGAAGAATGAAATGAGCGAGCACAGCAGGAGCAGAAGCAAGTAGAGGCACGGAACCAGGAAGAAGTGACATAGGGATGTGACGGAAGCAGAGCGGTGAGGGCTGGCCCAAGGAGTTAGTTCCAGAGTCGCGAGAGGGCGCAAGCCACCGAAGCTCCAAGGTGGACAGAGCGCATATGAAATAACTTGAGAGCGAAGAGAGGAAGGCGTTGGAGGCAAAAGGTTGAGGGTGGAGAAGCGAAGAGTCGTGAAGAGACAGTGGTGTGCGAAGATAATGGAAGCCAGAGGCAAGCAGAACAGGAAACCGGCGGCAAAGCCGCGGAACCAAAGGGAACAGTATGAACAGAAATATGCTGGTTAGTCTATGGAGGGAATAAGCATCATCCTCATATACAACAGAACAGGATAAACCGGGTATGAATGGCTGCTTTTTGCTAGCCGCACGCGTGGCGACGTGGTTGCTTATTAGGGGCGGCTCGACTCTGGTGGAACGTTCCTGACCGACCAGCCGTTGCCGAGGAGGTTCAAGGTGGGATCTGAACCGATAACGTCTGCTCAGATTATCTGAGGGATGTGTGAGAGGGACCTTGTCGGAGTGATATTTCTGACAAACCTTGTCAAGGAATTGCGCACAATAGCCACACAAAGCCACCGGTATTCTACCTTGTTTGTACCTACAAGATCATGCCTAGTACATCTGTACTGTGATTGGACACTCTGATCATGGCTGTCGCGTGTTATGATCAATAGAAGTAAAAGTCACTTGGATACATTTGTGGTCATGGTCAGTGGCACATGCCAACTTTGTCTCGGCATTGCGCACAATAGCCACCTCGAGCCACTAGTACTCTACATTGTTTATACATACAAGATCATGTCTAGTACATCTGCACAGTGATTGGACACTCTGACTGTGGCTGACTTGTGTTATGATCAGTAGAAGTAAAAGTCACTTGGATACAGTTATGGTCATGGTCAGTGGCACATGCCAACTTTGTCTCGGCATTGCGCACAATAGCCACCTCGAGCCACTAGTACTCTACATTGTTTATACATACAAGATCATGTCTAGTACATCTGCACAGTGATTGGACACTCTGACTGTGGCTGACTTGTGTTATGATCAGTAGAAGTAAAAGTCACTTGGATACAGTTATGGTCATGGTCAGTGGCACATGCCAACTTTGTCTCGGCATTGCGCACAATAGCCACCTCGAGCCACTAGTACTCTACATTGTTTATACATACAAGATCATGTCTAGTACATCTGCACAGTGATTGGACACTCTGACTGTGGCTGACTTGTGTTATGATCAGTAGAAGTAAAAGTCACTTGGATACAGTTATGGTCATGGTCAGTGGCACATGCCAACTTTGTCTCGGCATTGCGCACAATAGCCACCTCGAGCCACTAGTACTCTACATTGTTTATACATACAAGATCATGTCTAGTACATCTGCACAGTGATTGGACACTCTGACTGTGGCTGACTTGTGTTATGATCAGTAGAAGTAAAAGTCACTTGGATACAGTTATGGTCATGGTCAGTGGCACATGCCAACTTTGTCTCGGCATTGCGCACAATAGCCACCTCGAGCCACTAGTACTCTACATTGTTTATACATACAAGATCATGTCTAGTACATCTGCACAGTGATTGGACACTCTGACTGTGGCTGACTTGTGTTATGATCAGTAGAAGTAAAAGTCACTTGGATACAGTTATGGTCATGGTCAGTGGCACATGCCAACTTTGTCTCGGCATTGCGCACAATAGCCACCTCGAGCCACTAGTACTCTACATTGTTTATACATACAAGATCATGTCTAGTACATCTGCACAGTGATTGGACACTCTGACTGTGGCTGACTTGTGTTATGATCAGTAGAAGTAAAAGTCACTTGGATACAGTTATGGTCATGGTCAGTGGCACATGCCAACTTTGTCTCGGCATTGCGCACAATAGCCACCTCGAGCCACTAGTACTCTACATTGTTTATACATACAAGATCATGTCTAGTACATCTGCACAGTGATTGGACACTCTGACTGTGGCTGACTTGTGTTATGATCAGTAGAAGTAAAAGTCACTTGGATACAGTTATGGTCATGGTCAGTGGCACATGCCAACTTTGTCTCGGCATTGCGCACAATAGCCACCTCGAGCCACTAGTACTCTACATTGTTTATACATACAAGATCATGTCTAGTACATCTGCACAGTGATTGGACACTCTGACTGTGGCTGACTTGTGTTATGATCAGTAGAAGTAAAAGTCACTTGGATACAGTTATGGTCATGGTCAGTGGCACATGCCAACTTTGTCTCGGCATTGCGCACAATAGCCACCTCGAGCCACTAGTACTCTACATTGTTTATACATACAAGATCATGTCTAGTACATCTGCACAGTGATTGGACACTCTGACTGTGGCTGACTTGTGTTATGATCAGTAGAAGTAAAAGTCACTTGGATACAGTTATGGTCATGGTCAGTGGCACATGCCAACTTTGTCTCGGCATTGCGCACAATAGCCACCTCGAGCCACTAGTACTCTACATTGTTTATACATACAAGATCATGTCTAGTACATCTGCACAGTGATTGGACACTCTGACTGTGGCTGACTTGTGTTATGATCAGTAGAAGTAAAAGTCACTTGGATACAGTTATGGTCATGGTCAGTGGCACATGCCAACTTTGTCTCGGCATTGCGCACAATAGCCACCTCGAGCCACTAGTACTCTACATTGTTTATACATACAAGATCATGTCTAGTACATCTGCACAGTGATTGGACACTCTGACTGTGGCTGACTTGTGTTATGATCAGTAGAAGTAAAAGTCACTTGGATACAGTTATGGTCATGGTCAGTGGCACATGCCAACTTTGTCTCGGCATTGCGCACAATAGCCACCTCGAGCCACTAGTACTCTACATTGTTTATACATACAAGATCATGTCTAGTACATCTGCACAGTGATTGGACACTCTGACTGTGGCTGACTTGTGTTATGATCAGTAGAAGTAAAAGTCACTTGGATACAGTTATGGTCATGGTCAGTGGCACATGCCCACTTTGTCAAGGCATTGCACACAATAGCCAAACCGAGCCACCAGTATTATACCTTGTTTATACCTGCAAGATCATGCCCATTATATATGCACCGTGATTGGACACTCTGACCTTGGCTGACTCGTGTTATGATTCATAGCAGTTTACGGTACTTGGTAAACTTTGTGGTCATGGTAAGTGGCACAGGCCAACTTTGTCAAGGCATTGCGCACAATAGCCGTGCAAAGCCACCGGTTTTTTACCTTGTTAATACCTGCAAGGTCATGCATGTTCGATGTGTACTGTGATTGGGCACTCTGACCGTGGCTGACTCGTGTTATGATTCATAGCAGTTTACGGTACTTGGTAAACTTTGTGGTCATGGTAAGTGGCACAGGCCAACTTTGTCAAGGCATTGCGCACAATAGCCACACTGAGCCACCAGTATGATACTTGTTTATACCTGTAAGTTCATGCCCAGTATATTTATACTGTGATTGGACACTCTGACTGTGGCTGACTCGTGTTATGATCAATAGAAGTAAAAGTCACTTGGAAACATTTGTGGTCATGGTCAGTCGCACATGCCAACTTTGTGAAGGCATTGCGCACAATAGCCACACTGAGCCACCAGTATGATACTTGTTTATACCTGTAAGTTCATGCCCAGTATATTTATACTGTGATTGGACACTCTGACTGTGGCTGACTCGTGTTATGATCAATAGAAGTAAAAGTCACTTGGAAACATTTGTGGTCATGGTCAGTCGCACATGCCAACTTTGTGAAGGCATTGCGCACAATAGCCACACTGAGCCACCAGTATGATACTTGTTTATACCTGTAAGTTCATGCCCAGTATATTTATACTGTGATTGGACACTCTGACTGTGGCTGACTCGTGTTACGATTCGTAGAAGTTAAAGTCACTTGGTAAACTTTATGGTCATGGTCAGTGGCACATGCCGACTTTGTCAAGGAATTGCACACAATAGCCACACCGAGCCACCAGTATAATACCTTGTTTGAACCTGCAAGATCATGCCTAGTTCATCTGCACTTTGATTGGACACTCTGACCGTGGCTGACTCGTGTTATGATTCATAGCCGTGTAAGGTACTTGGTAAACATTGTGGTCATGGTCAGTGGCACATGCCAACTTTGTCAAGGTATTGCGCACAATAGCCACACCAAGCCACCAGTATTCTACCTTATTTGTACCTGCAAGATCATTCCTAGTACATTTGCACTGTGATTGGACACTCTGACTGTGGCTGACTCGTATTATGATCAATAGAAGTAAAAGTCACTTGGAAACATTTGTGGTTATGGTCAGTCGCACATGCCAACTTTGTGAAGGCATTGCGCACAATAGCCACACTGAGCCACCAGTATGATACTTGTTTATACCTGTAAGTTCATGCCCAGTATATTTATACTGTGATTGGACACTCTGACTGTGGCTGACTCGTATTATGATCAATAGAATTAAAAGTCACTTGGAGACATTTGTGGTCATTATCAGTGGCACATGCCAAATGTGTCAAGGAATTGCGCACAAAAGCCACACCAAGCCACCAGTATTGTACCTTGTTTGTACCTGTAAGATCATGCCTGGCACATCTGCATTGTGATTGGACACTCTGGCCGTCGCTGACTTGTGTTCTGATTCATAGCCGTTTAAGGTACTTGGTAAAGTTTGTGGTCATGGTCAGTGGCACATGTCAGAATTATTCATGTAAACCTGACAGGACTTTCACCAACTGGAAAATAAATTATCAATAATGGTTCAACTCTGACTGGAACCACCTTGGTCGTCACACTAGCCGTTGTCGACGCACTAACCGTTGTCAGCGCCTTAGCTGGAAAACGGGTATCGGTCCGAGTGGTCCCCCAATAAAGTGCATACCCCGCAAGCGCGTCCGGCCAGCGCACAAGAAGTCGTTGCTCATTTTGTCTTTTCCTGTTTATTTACGGAGGATGTTCATTCCCTCCAGTTTAACCAGAACAGTTATACTCATCCAGTTCCCCTTTGGTATCGCGGCTTTGCCGCTGTGTCTTCGCTCTGCTCACTCCTTGCATTCTTTGTCTTTGCCAGCCCCTCTTAACGCTTCGCTCCGTCACTCTCGCTCCTTTGCTCAGCTCTCATACTTCGTCAACCATCACTCATCTCGCCTCTCAACTTCTATCAGCTTCGGCGACTAACTCCTCGGACCGCCCTCGCCTATGTCACTCCGCTGACGTATGCTTGCGTGTTCTGACGCTTCTGCCTGTTTTTGCCGCTGCTGTTCTCGTGCTTGTATTCTTCTGACATGGTATCACAGCATCAGGCAACACCACCTGGTACCGCGTAACTACGTCATCGCTCTCCCGCCGTCTTCCCTCCATCGCTTCCACCTGCAATCATCTACCACGGCTACCGTCATCCCGCGCCTCGCTGCTTCGCCAGCAGCTGACATCAACAAGCTCTGCTTGACGAGTTCTCCGTACTGAAGAAACGCATTGTCATCCCAAGGAAGCCATGCGCCCATTTCCGCGCCCGTGGCCAACAACCGGTGACTTGTCGTCCACATCAGCCGCAAACTACTCTCGAGCCGCGGACTGCCGTCAACTACCAAGAAGCTTCCTGCTGTCTACCATTCGCTACTCCTCATCACATCTGCCTCCGCAAGCATCTCCTCCTCTTCCATCTTGCCTCATCAATCTCATCCGCTCCTTTCGTCGCCGTCATCCTCAGCCCGCCCGCGTCCATCATCTCGAGTCGCCCTCTCGCATCGCCTTTTTGCCTCGTCAACAGCTGCAGCCAAAACTGCCGCCGTCAGGATATCGGACACCACCAGTCTTCCTGCTCCCATTTCCAAGCTAACTGGGGAACAAGCCGTCACTCTCCTGACATCAGTGATTCAGTGGATCTACCCGCTGCCTGACTCCCTCTGTCGCAACCAACTTCTTCAGTTGACAGGACATCGGACACCACCAGTCTTCCTGCTCCCATTTCCGAGCCAACTGGGGAACAAGCCGTCACTCTCCTGAAAGCAGAATAAGTGGTTGTGTCTATTCACCTACCTGGCACGACGCGTCTCACCGCATCTCCCTCCTTCCACGTCATTCCTCACCTCTCCTCTTCAGCATCATCTTCAGCCTTCTACATTTGCTCCTAGCATCATCCTCATCTGCTTCCATCAGTTCCTCCTTCTCCTCCTCACTCCAGTCTCCTCAGCTTCATGAGTTGTCCATCTTCTGCCTCATCTTTGTCTTTCTCCATCATCAGCATCCTCCGCGCCGCCTTCTCATTGATCATCCTCATCAGCACCAGCTCTTTGCGCACGTGGTTTCGCCCCTGCGCCCACTCATCAATCAATCGATTCCTCTGCTTCCGCAAATCATGTTCAGCTCGGCACAAGGATCCGCCCGGTCGCATCGCCCATTCCGCGACGACCTGCGCCCACGCCGAATACATCCGCAGCACACATGGTTTTCCCCTGCGCCCACTCATCAATCAATCATTTCCTCAGCTTTGCATTGCTCTCNCGCCCACTCCATCATCATCAGCTTTTGCTTCAAGCAGCATCTGTGAACGGCACTCGGATCTACACGAGCTAGCTGCCCGCTTCCGCAACAGCCTGCACCCACGCCAGAAGCAGATTCCTCGCGGCAGGTTGGCACCTGCCTTCCCCTTGCCGCATTCTACTCGACTATTTCAAATCGCGCACGTGGTCTCACCCCTGCGCCCACTTCATCATTCATCGTTCCTCCGTTATCCGCCTTCACTCCGCTCGGCAAAAGGATTCGTCCAGTCACATCGCCAATCTCACGACAACCTGCGCCCAAGCGAAATCACTCTCAGCGCACAGTAACTCCAACTACAATAACTCGCAGTTCATCATCCACATGACTCCTTGCTGGCCTCCCTCGTGACGTCTTGAGTTCACCTCCTTCTGCATCTCGCGGCCCACGAACTCCAAACTAACACATTCAGCACTAACATTATGGCTGCAGGAACAAGCAAGTGGCAGTGCCTTCTGTAGAGTGACGTTGTGGCAGCGTCCTCCACTAACACAATTCTCAGACTCCTCTTCCCGTACACCTCTGTCTCCCCTACTCCTTGCACGCCATGCACAGCCATTTGTCATAGGAGTATTCCCACGACAACTAACCCCTGCACTCACCACCCGTCTGGTATGTTGCCAGTACCAGTACTTCTCCCACCAGCTGAGAAAACAAGAGCACAATGTGACACATGCGACTGTGTCACACCTACAGGGAAAGATTTCTCACCCTGGTGTCCAACAATCTACAGAAATCCAAGGAAGCTCTCCATGTGAATCAACGGTTTCTCTTGACTCGGACCCTCAAGACCATGATGATGACTTTCCTCTAGGCCGCTTCTTCGTCGAATGGATGTATTCCCTACCCAGTCCTCCTCTCAGCTCTCTCCTTTTTCTTCCAGCCAAACTGCACTCTTGAGTCCTGTCAGTTTATGGGGGTGTGTCATAATTATTCTTCTAAACCGGACAGGACTCTCACCAGCTGGAAAAGACATTTTCAATAATGGTTCAACTCTAACTGGAACCACCTCAGTCGACACACTAGCCGTTGTCGACGCACTAACCGTTGTCAGCGCCTTAGCTGGCAAACGGCTATCGGACCGAGTGATCCCCTAATAAAGTGGATACCTCGCAAGCGCGTCCGGCTAGCGCACAAGAAGCCGTTGCTCATTTTGTCTTGTTCTGTTTATATACGGAGGATGTTCATTCCCTCCAGTATAACCAGAACAGTTCTAATCATCCTGTTCCCCTTTGGTTCAGCGGCTTCACCACCGTGTCTTCGCTCTGCGCGCTCCTCGCATTCATTGTCTTTGCCAGCCCCTCTCAACGCTTCGCTCTATCACTCTCGCTCCTTCACTCAGCTCTCATACTTTGTCAACCATCACTCATCTTGCCTCTCAGCTTCTATCAGCTTCCGCGACTAACTCCTCGGACCACCCTCGCATACGTCACTCCGCTGACGTATGCTTGCGTGTTCTGACAATTCTGCTTGCTTCTGCCACTGCTGTTCTCGTGCTTGCTTTCTTCTGCGAACTTTGTCAAGGCATTGCACACAATAGCCAAACCAAACCACCAGTATTATACCTTGTTTATACCTGCAAGGTCATGCCCGGTATATCTGCACTGTGATTGGACACTCTGACCATGGCAGACCCGTGTCATGATTCATAGCCGATTAATGTACTTGGTAAACTTTGTGGTCATGGTCATTGGCACATGCCAACTTCGTCAAGGCATTGCGCACAATAGCCACGCCAAGCCAACGGTTTTTTACCCTTTTTATACCTGCAAGGTCATGCCTAGTACATCTGAACTGTGATTGGGCGCTCTGACTGTGGCTGACTCGTGTTACGATTCGTAGAATTTAAAGTCACTTTGTAACCTTTGTGGTCATGGTCAATGGCACATGCCAACTTTGTCAAGGCATTGCGCACAATAGCCGTGCCAAGACACCGGTTTGTTTACCCTGTTTATACCTGCAAGGTCATGCATACTAGATGTGTACTGTGATTGGGTACTCTGACCGTGGCTGACTCGTGTTATGATTCATAGATGTTAAAGCCACTTGGTAAACTTTGTGGTCATGGTATGTGGCACATGCCAACTTTGTCAAGGCATTGCGCACAATAGCCACAGCAAGCCACCAGTATTGTACCTTGTTTGCACCTGCAAGATCATGCCTAGTACATCTGAACCGTGATTGGGCACTCTGACTGTGGCTGACTCGGGTTACGATTCGTAGAAGTTAATGTCACTTGGTAACTTTGTTTTCATGGTCAGTGGCACATGCCAACTTTGTGAAGGTATTGCGCACAATAGGCACACCAAGCCACCGGTATTTTACCTTGTTTGCACTTGTAAGATCATGACTAGTACATATGCACTGTGATTGGGCACTCTGACCGTGGCTGACTTGTGTTATGATCAAAAGAAGTAAAAGTTACTTGAATACATTTGTGGTCATGGTCAGTGGCACATGCCAACGTTGTCAAGGAATTGCACACAGTAGCCACACCGAGCCACCAGTTTTCTACCTTGTTTATACCTGTAAGGTCATGCCCAGTATATCTGCACTGTGATTGGACACTCTGACCGTGGCGGACTCGTGTTATGATTCATAGCCGTTTAAGGTACTTGCTAAACTTTGTGGTCATGGTCAGTGGCACATGCCAACTTTGTCAAGGCATTGCGCACAAAAGCCGTACCAACCCACCGGTTTTTTTACTTTGTTTATGCCTGCAAGGTCATGCATATTAGATGTGCACTGTGATTGGACACTCTGACCGTGGCTGACTCGTGTTATGATGAATATAAGTGAAAGTCACTTGGATACATTTGTGGGTAGGTCAGGGGCACATGCCAACTTTGTCAAGGCATTGCGCACAATAGCCACACACCGAGCCACCAGTATTCCACCTTGTTTGTACCTGCAAGGTGATGCCCAGTGTATCTTTACTGTGATTGGACACTCTGACCGTGGCTGACTTGTGTTATGATTCATATCCGTTTAAGGAACTTGGTAAACTTTGTGGTCATGGTCAGTGGCACGTGCCAACTTTGTCAAGGCATTGCGCACAATAGCCGTGCCACGCCACCAGTTTTTTACCTTGTTTATACCGGTAAGGTCATGCATATTAGATGTGTACTGTGATTGGGAACTCCGACTATGGCTGACTCGTGTTACGATTCGTAGAAGTTAAAGTCACTTGGATACATTTGTGGTAATGGTCAGTGGTACATGCCAACTTTGTCAAGGCATTGCGCACAATAGCCACATCGACCCACCAGTATTCTACCTTGTTTGTACCTGGAAGATCATGCCTAGTACATCTGCTTTGTGATTGGACACTCTGACCGTGGCTGATTCGTGTTATGATCAATAGAAGTAAAAGTCACTTGGATACATCTGTGGTCATGGTCAGTGGCACATGCCAACTTTGTCAAGGCATTGCGCACAATAGCCGTGCCAAGCCATCGGTTTTCTACCTTGTTTATACCTGCAAGGTTATGCCTATTACATCTCAACTGTGATTGGGCACTCTGACCATGGCTGACTCGTGTTACGATTTGTAGAAGTTAAAGTCACTTGGTAAACGTTGTGGTCATGATCAGTGGCACATGCCAACTTTGTCAAGGCATTGCGTACAATAGCCGTGCCAACACACCAACTTTTTAACATGTTCATACCTGTAAGGTCATGCATATTAGATGTGCACTGTGAGTGGGTACTCTGACCCTGGCTGACTCGTGTTATGATTCGTAGAAGTTAAAGTCACGTGGTAAACTTTGTGGTCATTGTCAGTGGCACACGCCAACTTTGTCAATGCATTGCGCACAATAGCCACACCGAGCCACAAGTATTCTACCTTGTTTACATCTGCAAGATCATGCCTAGTACACTTGCACTGTAATTGGACACTCTGATCGTGGCTGACTCATGTTATGATCATAAGAAGAAAAAGTCACTTGGATACATTTGTGGTCATGGTCAGTGGCACATGCCAACTTTGTCAAGGCATTGCGCACAATAGCCGTGCCAAGCCAT
>SZWC01021474.1:10185-22557 GCA_023375785.1 Penium margaritaceum | reverse complement strand
GCCGCGAGGTTACGACGCAGTGAGAGGTGCGCACATGAGATGGGTAGCCGTCAGATTGTGAGGCGCAATCTGACGGCTGGGACAGACACCCGTTCGTACGCTCGAAACTTCACACAGCAAAGTTCAAGAGTAAAAAAAAAGGACGGGTGCCAGATGAGCACGGTGGGCGAGTTTAACAACCAGGTAACAATTACCAAACAAGGATAGGCGACCACCCCGGTTATTCGAATAGGCAAGAAAATGGGCGAAAATGAAAAGCATTAAATTTGATCTAAAAAGGTGAGCAAATTTAAAGATCAGTACGGTGTGTACAGAGCGAGGCAGATCTCTCTCTCTCTCTCTCTCTCTCTCTCTCTCTCCCTCTCTATCTCTCTCTCTCTCTTTATCCGNGCCGTTGTGCTTCACAACGACAACCAGAGTGCTCTTGCCATTGCGGAGAACTCTGGTGTTTTTCATGCTCGCATAATGCATATCGTAGTTGAGCATCATTGCGTGCGTAATCTGGTGCAGTGACACATGATGTCCGTCAAATGGGTTGGCACTGACATATAGTGTGCTGATTTCTTGATGAAGGCACTAGCTCATTGGACTTTTCTGGCTGTCATTCGTTTATTGGGCTTCATCCCTTGCCTCAGAGTGGTTGAGTGCGAGGTGTGTCTGTGTCTGTATTACGACTGTTTTTGCACTCGTTGCATTCGATTCAGTGCTGTACGCCTATGGACATGCATACCATCGGTTCATGGCGGAGTATTGTGATTTGTGACGTTCCCGTTGACGTGTACAGTTTACTGTGACCACTCGGCCATGTCCATGCCCGTGCAGATCCCTAATGCAGACCCAAGTGGCGCCGGTGCGTTTTTTGGTGATGGACCACCTACTTGGAGCTGACCGACAACCGCCCATGAGTCCTGGATGCTGTCTGGGACCTTCTGCACATTTCCTGCAGCCTGTCGGATTTTATCGGTGGAATGGTCGTGGGCTTGATTTGCATGTTTTGCATTGTATGTGCACTGTTTGATGTTGCATGCATGAAGTTGACAAGTCATAGCGTCAAGCTTGATATCCTACACGTTTGTGCTTAGACGACATAGCGCTCTGACTTGTCCACGCTTAGTTACGTCCAAAACAGTGTTTTTGGGCCGGTTTTAGGAAAGACCTTGCAGAGCCGCGTGCGACACCCAAAATGTGCCGTGACATGTGTTTGTGCTATGGACCTGCCATTTGTTCACTCTCCCTACATTACTAAGCTATTCGAGCTTATGAGACTTTGCGCGTCTCCCTAGCCTAACTCTTGCTGTTTCTTGCACGTGCTTGCTTGCTGTGCGCCAGGTGACCGGACAGTGTCGCCACGTCAGTAGCAGCAAGGTTAGGAAGCTTCCTAGCAGTTTTCTCAGGTCCATCCACTAGTAGCTTCCAGACAGTTGCCACGACGTTCTGGATGCTTGCTAGGATGCTCTGTAGGTTTTTTGTAGTTGTTAGAGTTTTCTTTGTGGACTGGCATCTGAGCACGATCTGCATGTTTTGCATTGCCTGTCCACTGGTTGATGTAGGACGTGTGCGTATGACTAGTCGTCAAATTTGGCTCAAGATTCTACATCTCTAGGTGCAGACGGTGTTGCGTTGGGATACATGTGGGCAGAGTTTCGTCCAAAATAGTGGATTTTGGCCGGTTTTTAGACAATGACAGTGCCGTGTGCGTCACCCGCCGTGCGTCCTGGGAGGTATTTGTGTTGTGTACTTGTCAGTTGTTATTTCTCTCTGCATTACTAAGCCATTGAAGCTTATGAGACTTTGCGCATCTTCCTAGCCTGACCTTTGCTGTTTCTTGCACCTACTTG
This sequence comes from Penium margaritaceum, assembly GCA_023375785.1. Classification (NCBI taxonomy): domain Eukaryota; kingdom Viridiplantae; phylum Streptophyta; class Zygnematophyceae; order Desmidiales; family Peniaceae; genus Penium; species Penium margaritaceum. The sequence continues at coordinate 20,719 of SZWC01021474.1, read as the reverse complement.
CTTGCTAGTGCGTTAGCCAGTTGGATACTGTCGCCATGTCAGCAACAGCAAGGTTAGAAAGCTTCCTGGAAATTTCTCACACATAGCATACCAATTGTTTTTAATAGGTGTAAGACAGGCAAGTGACCTCTTGACTGTGTTCACGCACACGCACTATCACTGGAGATGACTGAGTTGAATGAAAGCTCTTGGATGCAGCATCGGTGTGCACATGATGGATCATGCACTATTGACGTTTTTGCGGAGTGCAAGAGTGGCACCCACATCATCCAATCTAAATGTGCTTGTGTTCTTGATTTTTGTGATGACCTTAACATGCTTGGTTTCTGCTGAGCATAACATGCAACAAATGTAACAGGGGGAGCATCCATCCACATACGCTAGTGGCCGATATGGAAAACAATGGTATTAGCCATGCATGTTTCAAAACAGGTGATGTTGGGTTCTTGATACCCCAAGACCACACGACCGGGTTGTTTTGGTATGTGAGAAACCACCACAAACTTGCTCGCTTACGGGTTTGGTTCAATCTCCGTGTGGCATCAAGGCCCCACGTCCAATTCCTCACATGGACAGCCTAGTCAAAAGGTTGTTATCACCACGTTCCCTTGTGACTTACTTCTCACTTGTCATCGTTGGTTTTTTTTCAAGTGAAACCCCGCTTGCTCCATTCTATGGTCACACATGTGGCACTTACCTCCTCTAGGCCACACTTTGCATCCTAGAATGTGATGTCACGCGTATCAGAGCAGGAGGCCAACGCTTCCCGCTAGAGAAGGGGATATTCTCCCTCCACTGTCAATCCAGGACCAGACCCACAACCGTGGTTCGTCCTTGTCCTATCGTCAAGCGAGACAACCACTGCTGCATCATCTGCGGCAATAATCAGGATGCAACTCATTTCCCGTGCATGCATATAACTGCTCTCCATGTGTCTTATCTTTGGCATTGGTCATTCTAACCTTAGATCTCCGAGCATGTGCCTGACCTATCAATTAAGACAGCCTAGGCTGTAGCATCTCCAGCAACAGCTTTGCATCCCAGCTCCACGGTTTTGGTGGCTATCTCGACTCCAGAATCCCAAGCGCAAATCTTGTTTGGCCGCTGCAACTACACGACAACCCATTCATTCGGAACTCCGGCCGTCTCTTTGGCCTTATGAGGGTTGTTCTTATCTCCAAAGACAAACACCCCTCAAATAGAGACGTACTTGCGACAGCAACAACCCAGTCCGTCCATGTGTAGTATCTCTTAGTCATCGCCACCTCTTCGGCATTATTGATAGCCCTAGCACTTGCCTCGGCACTAGAGGAAGCTGCACGTGCTGCTTCCACAACAGCATCCATTCTCACGCTATAGTGACGACAAGAGCATGTCTTGCTCATCACACCCCTCTTCAGCATTTGTGGCTGTCCTAACTCAGTCACCAAGCACTAACATTTGCACCGGTGGCCAAGGAAACCATCACTGTTGCTTATCCTGTGGTGTTCATCTTCCGTGGGCTTGCACCAATGCTTGTGCGAGACTTCCAAACGTTAGAGGAGTAGCAGCCAAGATCCACGTGCATCGGCACGCACACGCAGGCAATCGCTACCATCATGCTCTCAGTGGAAACATTTGTAGCAACAGAAGTGGTGGGAACAATGGGCATAGAAGCAAGACTGAGTAGTTTTCCCGAGAGGCAACTGAAGTGTCAGCATCCTGGTGTTGTCACTGGATACTCTGCTAGGCCCTCCATCGTTGATGCTTGCTCGTGAGCATGCACACATCAAAGACAAGGTGGCATACGACAAGGCAAGAGAAGAGCTGGAAAAGTGGTTGCCTCTCAATTGTCGAGGCCTTGGTTACCATCCCAGTAAATGTTATGACCCAACCGACTAGTGCAAGAAGAAGGACAATGCCAACTACACTGCACACTATCAGTCAATCTGCGACAGTTTGCCAATGTCACAGAACGATACAGCTACAAGGCCTCCACGGGATCAAAGAACTCTCCAATCTATTGTTAGCTCATCCGTTATCCATAGAATGCATCAATAGAGTCAACGTGATACACTTGTTGAGGAGGCGCATGCAGCCGTAGTAGCAGCTCATAGACAATCGGTTTATCCCTCCTTTGCTTCCCAACTACCTCTGGCCGAGAGTGAGCTTCGCTGGCACTATCTGACATCCTTTCTATTTTGGAAGAAGCAGTAGTCTCTAGTGTCGTTGTGGCCTCGACATGTTCCTTACGGGTGTCGATCTCTTCTTGCATGAAGTCCTCCTAATGAGCATCAACTATGCTCCTCTTGCTTGGCATAAAGTCATGGGCTCATGATGGAGAACAGATGCTAGCCACAAAGCACACAACCACACAATGAGATATAGTAGAGCCAAAGACACTATAAAACTTCTCAATAACCATGGAATATCCAGGTACAATATTTAGGTGGATAACACCTATGATGAGTCCAAGGGCATCAAGACAAATGGGTTTCTTAGAGGGTGTTATAAAGGGTTGTAACATAGGAGAGCGAGTGACTTGCTATCAAGATGATTTGCAAAAAAAAACCACAAAGTCTCTACCAACATAGGTAAGCCTCAAGACCAACACCAACGCCATTTGTGCACACAGGAACATCAAAGCTAGGATGCAACAGGTGTGGGAGCATCAGGGACAATTTATCTAAAAGAGTGGACGACAGGGGTAGATGGTGTCGATGACTCAGGACGTAAGGAACGAGTAATTTATGTCGTATTTGTGAGAAGTGCAAGTGACTCTAAATCTCACACTGATGAAAAAATGAATAAGGGATCGTGAGAAAATTCAAAACAAGAGGAGGTAACAAGGGAAACTGGCGATGGTGAAGGAGGAAGTGACGACTCGGATGGGGGGGAGATAGCAAGGGACATTGGTGGCGCCAAGTGAGTTGCTGTTGACCCAAAGGAGGTGTGTCTCCAAGATCTTAGGATGAACAAGGCAAACCTCCTTCTAGCCAATGAAATGAGGAGAGAGAGGACAGAGGGGCCTCATGGGACAAGTCACACAAAAAGATGGCCTCAAAGAAGAGGGCATTGCTTGACTCAATGATGTGACACTGGTCTAGTTCCCAGAACCGTGAGGCCTTAGAAAGAGGCAAAACCCAAAGGAATCAACTTAGAAGGGAAGGAACAGAGTGCTTGCCATTGCAATGTTGATTAGGAAGCCAAACGCCAGCAATGCAGTCCTAGAGGCTCAGAAGTGTGAGGACGCCGTTGGTAAGATTGTTGTTCCAACAAAATGAAACCCCATTCATGAGGGTGTGTAGGGGTGGAGGCCTTCAAACACACACTAAAAGGAGCAAGAAGATATACTGTGGGGCCACGAACTCAATGCCATGTCGGAGTGCAAGACATGGAGCTGAATCCTGTATACTAGCTTGGCCTTTAAAGTAAGGACTTGATAAAAGAGGGAAAATTAATCTTTTAATGTAAAGTTGAGACCCTTAACGTGAGAGAGCATTCATCAATGAGACACAAGACAAAGCGGTCCAAGCCTTCATGAGGCACCAGCTCCATGTCTTCAGCATTCATAAGGTCAAAACACGAAGAGATTGTTGATGGCAGTAGCGTGAATGTGCCACATGAGACGGTTTAAGAGCTCAATGTGGGCAAGGATGAGTAAGCGAGCGACAAGCATCAAGGCATACATGGAGGATGGAGGGGCAAAAGATGGGATGCAAATCCATATTCATCAAGTGTCATGACAAGGCCAGTCGTAAGGGTAGGCACATACACCATATGAAAAGATAAGAGCTCTTCCCAATGATGGCTAAAGCGGACAACACCAACCTCCTGAACAGGGCGGAACTCGCTCGACCCGGTATGAGCAAGGTGGACGAAGGGAACGAGATTAAGAGACATAAAGAAAAAGCCCAACAAGGTCATGTGGTGGATTGAATCAAAGTCAAGGATCTTAATGCCATCATACACACCAAAACAAATAGGAGGCTACTGACGGAAACAAGTAGAAATCCCTAGAAAAAACCAAACAAGACACCACAAAGGGCTCCATTGGACTCACCTACAAGTGACCCAAACCCCTCCCAAACATTCTCACCTCCCTTGTTACAGGCGATGCAGTTGGATTACGTGTGCGAATGCGTTTCTAAACTTGCACCCATCCTCGTGAGGGTGAGGAGTGATCATCATGCGGTAAGGCTACTGAGGGGACCCATGGATCAATGTAAACCAGGAGGGATGAAGGTACTGCCCAGATGGTGGGCCAAAGCAGATGGAAAGTGGTTGGTTCCAGATGCAGTAGCGGTAGTGAAGGCATTTGCTGTAGTGGTAATGAAAACTGAGATGTTAGTGGAGGAATGTGAGAAGGTAGAGGAGGAGCTAAACGAGGTCACTTTGCCACCACCGACGGAATAAGCCAAATGAGTGTACATGGCACAAGCCAGGAAGGTGTCATTGGATATAGCTGTGTATTTTTTAGCACAGTGCGCCGATGTGTNCTTGCCATTGCCACCTTTGCAATGACCACTCCTCCAACCTTTAGAGCCTTGATTCATCAAGGATGTGGTGGATGGAGAGGTTGAAGAAGATGTTGAGAAAGAGGAGGATGTAGTGGATGGTGTCGAGGTGGCTATTGTTTACAACAACTGCATGATTAATCTGATTTATGATTGCTCTTGTTGACTCCCACAAACTAGTTGTGCCAAGTAGGGACATGCCTGGGACAGGAATACAGGCAAATTTTTTGAGCTGAGATATCCTGGCCTCAGGAAAGGTGTCAGACAACTTGCGAACGAGGCCATTGACAATGGATAGGACGATTGGGAGCTATCCTAGTTCCATCATACTAAGGTCATGTAGAAGCTTGAGACTGGATGCACAACAGGTTTGAGCAGTCTTGTTGGCCTGTATGATGAGCTGATTGAACTGCACAGTGAGCATGCTCTAAACAGCATCCCCAATGACAATTTCATGCTGCTGAATCAGGGTGTAGGCTCCAATGGGATCAAATGGTGTGTGACATACCATGCCTGAGTAGTACGTCCAAATCTCGTCAGTAAGATTGATCGGGCTGAAAGCCCAATGGCATGGATGGTCTCAAAGTGGAAATGGAAAGAACTTGGAAACGATTTTTGGGTCAAGATAATGATTGTATTTGGAGAAAGTTTTCCCCAGAGCTTGGTCAATAAAGTGCAGCTCCCAAGGTGAAAAGGAGAGGATAGATGTGAAGTGAGGAGGGGACATGTCAATATTTTGTTGATGAGGTTGTGGCTATTCTAACTCTTTGACAGGGACTACACAAGCTACTTCTTCTATGGAGTTTTGTTCTGATTAGGAGACTGCACAACCAAAAGATATAGAAGTGGATCTGGACCCTGAGGGAAATGCATTAGTGCCATCAGTAAAAAGAGAGGCAGTAGAAAGAGAAAAGAAGGCAGACTACAAGCATCATATGATCAGGTGTGCTTTGTTACTGGCATGAATTCCTTTATCACCTTGCTCCTATTGAAACTGCTTTTCAGCAACATGATGAACAACAAGCGTCTCTTGGTAATCATCCCAGACACGCTGCAAGTCACTCTCAAGGCTAGCATTCAAATAACTATTGACAAGCATGACAACAATGAACCCATTATGTGAAGAACATTTTTGGCCAATTTTCCCGTGTCCCCGTGGGCGTGAGAAACAGGGATAAGCGTGTGGACATGAAATTCTTGCTGCAAGGTAGTCTAGCCCAAGGTAATAGAATCCCAAAAGAGGAGCACAATAGCATAGACAAGGCAGGAGAAGAAAAGGAAAGGGGACGAGACACATGAAAGTACAGTGAAGGCTCACCTTGACAAGCAAGGCATAGAGAGGGCTGGCAAAAGTGTTGTAGTAACAAAGGTAGCCAAGACAACAATGGTCAATGTAGAGTAGACAACACGACATAGGGCCCCTCAGAGAACCACCAAGTGAGTGGATTCAAATACAGACGCCACCAAGCATAACATAATAATGCGCCTGTTCAGTGACGTGCGAGCCAGCTCTAACTTCTGTTGCTTTCTCTTATCGCATCATCCACTGGTGAGTTCTCTTGTACATTCCCAAACTCATCTTTCCTTGTGCTGAGCTTGTGCCATGGTGTCCACTCTAATCCCCTCATTGCTTCTTGTTGTGTTCTTCAAAAGGTCTGACTAAATTGGAAAAAAGTCTCCTCGTTCTACACTTTCTTCTTTTCATGCATGGGAGAGAAGATCCAAGGTTGTAAAGTAGTACATGCTAAGATGTGGAGGGGTAATCCACCTTTGCATCTAAGCAAGAGGAGGTATAGTACAAAGCAAATGTGGCAAGCTCTAGCAACCAGAAATGAATGTTCTAGGCTTCATCTTAACCAGATCTAGTCTCTCTTGCGGTTCGTTACCGTCTTCATTACAATTAGTTGATGTCTCTTGGCATCAACCACCTCAACATTTTAACAAGAGCCGCCAAAAAACCAGTAGGTTTTATATTATACAACGGTAGTGGTAATCCACAGCAGCCAGTAGCAGCTGTAGTATGCTTCTTCTAACCCACGACTAGTTTTTCCTTACAGCTCTTTGTCACCTTCTATGTCCTCAGCTCTGGTCTCTTTGCAATGAATACGTCTACATCTTGGTAGAATTAATCATGGGGCCATTAACTCCTATTATAAAAAGTACTAAAGGCAATCATGGAAGCCAATCAGTGGTTCTCATTGTTAGAGGCTCCGCCATAATTACCCTTAGTAAGTTTTGGCTGCGAAATGTTGTATCCTCCCTGACCATTAGCCGTTGTCTTTTGGCAACGTCCACCTCTTCATATGCGCAAAGTAGTCGCATCATAGTAGTAGTAATTGTAAGTTATAGCATCCTTTAACTGTTGCCATCGGCAAGAGTAGTGGAAATTCATAGTAACTAGTGGCTGCTATACTGAAAATTTGTGGCACATGGTTACAACAAGTCCTTAAATTCAAAAGAGTAAATGTAAGCCTCCGCAGCCAAAGCCATTGCAATAGGATGTTTTTACTTCACATGTAAGTAGTCTCTACAGCAATCTGTTGCCTCCTAGGGTATCCTCACCAGCAGTGGTAAGCCAAAGGTACCATGGGGTATTGTAGTTAGCAACTACAATATGCATATGAAATAGCTAACAATGGTTGTAGTAGCACGCCTGGACTGTTGTTCATCGCCTCCCTTGATGTCCCTCAAATGATGCTCCTCCATAGCAACCACCTTCACATTGATGCTAGAGCAATAGATAAAGTAGCAAGTGACCGCTACAACTAGTAACAAGAGTGGCAAGCCTTCATAGAAAGCACCTCTTGTAATAAACAGTTTCTATACCAAGCCATAGCTAGAGGAAGAAGGCGTCATAACTTTTGGTAATAGGAGCTAGAGTAGCATCTGCTCTTATTACACTACAATTTTGGCATCTCCTTAGGACGAGATAGAACACAATCAAATTCTTAAGAAGGAAACTACATGTTCTGTGCAGGTTTCGACTTTGACGAGTATCAGCACAATTGTGACTAGGAGCAGGTTGTGGAGCACATGTACTGGCAGATTCTTGTCGTCCAACAATTGACTTTGCTTTATCTTCGTGAGTGGGCATTTTCTGGTAGGATAATCCACTCCCTCCGCTCCTCGTGTAAATATCAGCAACTGTAGAAGCCTCTCCAATGCCACTAGTCCAACGAACACTATATCTTTGACATCACCTAGCTCTCGTTCTTGACTTTTCCATTATGCCTATTGCCACCCTTACTGCCACTACACACGTCTCACATGCACCGCTGGTTGCAGTCTTGTCAGGGAGGAATTCTCTAAGCCAATCAATTTTCATGGCTCTTAGCTTGGGACAGCCATAAACATTGCCACACAGCTTGTAACCTCAGCTGAATTTGCCAACAATGCCTTTGTTATAACCACTGCTATTGTGTCTGTTTTTTCCTCCATATGCGCCATGACCACCTCTGCAATTGTCTCCATCGCACTTGCCACCTCTCCCTCTGCTAATCGCGCTTACGTTAAAAGTTCCACTAGAGCATTGTATGTAGTTGAATCAATCGCATTGCCACTAAATCTCCTTATCAAGCAGTTAATGTTGCTTCCTAGATGTCCATTCTAGTCGCTCGGCAGCTGTCGTCCTTCCATACCTCTTCGTGGGGTTATCACATCCACCATGTGGTGAGAATTTACAACAATCTTGCAATGCAGCAATTTTCTTGATCTTGAGTTGCAAGGATGGTGATTCTTTGCAGCTTTGGCAAATGATCGTCTTGCACCTACCACGTTTTCTCCCCACTAGGACAAGTCAACAAAGGTAAAATGTTTATTCAATTTCATCTTCCTTTTCTTTCTTCTTTTTTGTTGAGTAGAAGGCCCATGTTTCTAATCCGTACGAAGATCTTGATGCAACGAGAGTAGCCCTCTCCTGTTATTAGGTGAAAAAAATTGCTTGGGGATGAGTTTAGATATGAGTTCGCCATTTGTCGTGCCAGACATTGTCATGAAGCATCTACATGAGGCACACGATCATGCTGTAGCTGTTCCTTTTGCTACCATTGAGCCTACTATATCTTTCATTTGCGACTCAAATATGGCGTTGTGTACAAGCGATTCCCCTACCTTCGTTGTTGTTGTTGTTGTTGTTGTTGTTGCTNTGACCGTAGCATTGGCCACAACTTGGACCTAAACTATTCTTCTTTTATTGGAAAGTGCACTTTACCTACTATGTACAAGGTGAACTGCACTGGCAACATTATCTCCTAGCAAGCCCTACTTCTTCCCAGCACTTTCTACGACGACTCCCATAGTCTGATAATGCCGTTTGTGCTCTCGTTACCAAAGAACTGCATGACTTCAATACTTTTTTAGCTCATGCGATGTTCATCTGCTCGCTGCTTGCTTGATGTCCCCGTTGTTGCCTTGTTACTCATCCACCGCCTCACAACCATCGCTGGCCATCATGGCCAGCGATTGTTGTACTAGGTGGTCGCTTCTATCATCATAATTTCACGCCTGCCACTACTACAAGAGCAGACTACCCCTCCATTGGACTCATTCATGCATCTTAAGGCGTCAAATATGGTAGTGACGGTCAACTTGCACCGTCCTCGGCCTTGAGTGTGGTCATCTGTTTGACCTGTGCAACCTGGGCCAATCCTACTGAAGTTTCTACATCACGTACGTGCGCTATGCTATGCACTCATGTTTTCCATTCATGTGCACTGAATGCACACTGGCACAGGTGTTAGTCTTGAAGCCAGTTCTTCTTCTGGTTTCAGCTCTAATCGTAGTTAAAGGAGGAAAATTCCTTGTGCAGTCAGATTGAGTGGGAGCCGGCACCTCATATATAAAGAGAGGGATTGGTTTTGGGGAAACATTTCCACGGAGTCACGTTTACTTGCTATCATGGCACGCCATGCCCCGTCTACGAAAAAAGAATGTTTGAACAAAGAAAATGGTGAGTGGAAGTAAAACCCACCTGCATCCCTCTACAAGGAAATCTCTCGGGGCCGGTGACTGTGGGGCCTGACGTGTTTTCAACACTTCATAATTCTCCAAAACATGGAGTGTAATTCAGGGTGACTTGAGGTTGCTTGTTTAGAGAGGGACTTTTTGACATTGTTTAGATAATGAATTGGGGGTGCCAAAAGAAACATCTTGTTTTGCGTGAAAGGGCTTTCACGACCACCGGCTACAAATGACAAATCATATTGTGGTGGCCCCACAACACGACATCACAGAATTGTTTATCCTTCTTTTTCTGACATTGAGTGCAGCTATATGCTCATTAGTTTGTTGGTTCAATAATTTTGGAGGTTTCACCACTCAATCTGAAGAGTGGATTTTTTTGAGTACAAGTTGCTCACAGTCTACTAACTTGGCGCACCCCGATTGTGTCGAGAGAGGTTTTGTATGGTCAAAGAAGTTCGCCAAATAAATAAAAAAAGGAAGGATTTGTGTGGATAAAAGGATTTTTTTCGATGCTTCTCAGCATGAAGACTCTGCTTCCATAGAGGGCTAAGCCGTTGTGGGCGGCATGTGTGTCGTGGATTGTCAAGTTTGCTAAACTACAGAACCAACGAGAAACAAGCCGCACCTAATGTATAATTTCCGTCGCATTGGATCGAACCCCGGTTGCAGGAAAGCTATGTAGGTGTGGAGCTCAAAGGTCAGCCGGCGCAGTTCGACGCAAACGGCTGGGAGCCTGGGCCCATCGTACACCTCAGCATGGGCTCTTTTGCACCGTTGCTTCTCGCGAGTTGCCACACAGCAGCGCCTGGCCACGAACGGCGAACCTCCAGTGCACCCCTTGGCTGCATGAAAGGCCGTCGGCTGGCTTGCCGACCGGCGGCCGGTCGAATGTTGCAATGGTTTACAGATGTTTACGAGCTTTTGTAGAAAGTTCACGTCTTTTTCAGCAGAGAATTGAAGAGTTTCCTCGTCTTCTCTCATTGCTGGAGAGTCGCATATGGACTTCGTTCCCCGGCACTGCACGCCACGTACCGCTGGCATCCTCAATGTAAGGGCGATGCGCACACCGAGTTTGC
>SZWC01021470.1:20999-31103 GCA_023375785.1 Penium margaritaceum | reverse complement strand
TTGACACCCACTGTGACCAGCTTGTCACCAATCCCCTCAGCTGCCTCAACCTTGCCGTTGGTGACTCTGAAGTTCTTGTTACACGGAGCAAGAGAGATGAAGTCTCTCTTCTCGTAAGTGGTGTGCTCGTTTGTGCCCGAGTCAAGGGCATAGGCTCCTGGCCTGAGTATCGCCCGCCCTTTGTTGGAGGCACACTCAGCCATCAAGCTTGTGGGATCCTTCCCACCATTTCCCCCTCGCCATTCATCCCCGTCTCCTCCCTCTCTCTTGGCTGCACGGCACTCTCGAGCCCAGTGTCCGGCCTTGCCACATTTGTGGCAGTTTCCTTGGCGCTTTGCACCCCTTCCACTGTTGCTAGTGCTGTTGTTTCCCTTGTACCCAGAGGATGAGGTATTACGAAAGGTGCCGCTGCTCCGTGAGGCAAAGGCAGCCATGTTTGCTTCACTACTGCTACGACGCATGGCTTCATTCCGCACATACTCAGAGACGGTGGTGTAGGAAACTAGATCTTCAGTCCACCCTCCAATCACTGTTATCATGGGACCCCAAATTTCCGGCAGCGTCATCAGAAAGCTCATGGCCTGCATGTCGGATTTCAGGTCCCACCCCATTCTGGTGGCTTGTTGCAAGAGCGTCTCAAACTTCTGCATGAAGGCGGAGACATCCTCCCCTTCACCAAGCCTCATGCTGATGAGGTTTTGTAGAATGAAGAGATGGTTGGCAAGTGAGGAGGACTGAAACACCTTGCTGAGTTTGGCGTATGCCGCGGCTGCCACTGTACAACCGCTGATGTGCGAAAGGACTGAGGGTTGTATGGAGGACACAAGAATGGCGAGAGCCTTCTTGTTGAGCTTGACCCATGCCACAAGGTCAGCACCCTCCTCCTTTGGTGCTGGGATACTTCCGTCAAAATATCCTAGCAGATCTCTGTCATCCATGATGATCTCAAACTGCCACTTCCAGAGTGCAAACCCCTCTCCATCAAACTTGAGGATGGGCGAATGATTCCCTGGTTCCCCTGTCCCTGCCATCCCCACAACTACAACTGCTTCAGCTGCTGCACCTGTTGTTGATGCCGATGAACCTGTGTTTGAGGCCGCTGTAGGCTGTTGGTGAGAAGAGGAAACTGCTTCCCCTGTTACCGTTGGCCGTTGCAAGCAGATGTAGGCTGATGTAGGCTGATGTAGGCTGATGTCAGCTCCCAAGGTAGAAAGGTGCAGATGTGTTGCATTCCCCTCCTGCTGATGTTGCCCTGCAAACAGAGAAGTTGGGTGAGAGCGAAGGCGCTCTCACTGCTTGTGACCTTAGCGGTTGCGTGCGTGAAACTTCCCTAACCAGAGGAGTGGGCCCATAACCCTTTGTTAGCTACTGAGCTAACCACCTCTGGCAGAGAAGCCGCNATGTGTCATGCACCCCAAACTTAATCAGGCATACACTTCACCTTCAAGAGTACTAACGCCTTAGCATTACATCTCAAGAAGAGCTCAAGTCGTCAATACGCAAGAGAGCATCAAGCAAGGGTTGATTGATCAGCATGCAAGACAAGTCCTTTTATAGCTGTCTGTCCAGTCCTAGAACTCAAAAGCACATTCCTGGGAAGTGGCCTGAACCAGCCACGTCACCAATAGACTTGCACTGTGGGCTTGACACATAAGCATCCTAGTGTCAAGGTGACAGACCAACCATGTAGCGTCCAAGAAGCTACGGACTTTCTTTCTTGGAAGCTTCCACAACAAACAAGATATGCATGGGGCCAGGATCGACCTCATGACCTCTCACTTGGCCAAATCAACAGAATGGCCAAGGTAACCACTCACCCACATGGTGTACTCACAGGTCATATCTCACAAGAGACAGCATAGTTGAGTCACACTACAACGGATCTAGGGGTCATACCTCCACAAGGGGCAGAGCATTCCTGATCCGTCCTACAACACTGAACAAGGGGTAAAAACATTCAACAACGTCTAGCTCCTGTCACGGGTGCCTGAGCCGACTGCTGTGTAGAGACAGCGACGCCGGCAGCTCCCTTGGAAACCTGCTGTGGGACCGTGGACTGGGCACGCTGAAGCTCAGTCAGCGTGCCGATGGCATCTGTCTGCTCCCGCTATAGGCGACGCCTCTCATCCTGCTGGCTCCGCAGGTCCTCAATGGCCTGCAAGCGTGGGCTCTGGACCCCAGAAGAAGAGGAGGAGGGATCACCTGTCCCCTTCCCCTTGTTGTCAGACGAGTTCATGTCGACTCTCAGTATGGGTCGACATGTCAGGTTTTTCTGATTGCAAAAGCGTCAGCGTTTCTCAAGGAGTTGAGACGCTGGCAGTTTTTTACTGTCGGGCCAAAAATTTGGCAAACTATGGTGCTGACGTCAGCAGGTTGTTGCTGACGGCAGCACGACCTGATGACGTCAGCAAGCAAAAATGCTGATGTCAGCTTGACTCCCCTTTTTTTTCTTCTTCTCTCGCGGTTGTGCGGGAGCATGCAGCCACTCCGCGGCGGCTGCGCGAAAGCTACGCGAAAGCTACGCGGAAGCTGCGCAGCAGGTTCCGCTCAGCTGCTGTTGCAGTTGTGCTGTCAGCTGTAGCAGCAGCTATGTGGTTGCGTGCACAGTAGTGGTAGCAGCGGCTACACAATGCCACTACTACTGCTGCGCGCGACGACTGCTGCTCGCTGTCGACGCCGTACGCTACTGCTGCTGCCGCTGCTACGCTGCTATTGTTGCAGCTGCTGCTGCGCTGCTGTTGCCGCCGCTGCTGCTGCTCTGCTGCTCCCGCCGTTGTGCTGCTCTTGCCGCGGCTGCCGCTGCAGCTGCGGACGGCGGTTACACTTGCTGCAGCCGCCACGCGCTCTTGTAGTTGCTGCTACGACGCTACTGCTACCTCTGCTGTTGCTGCTGCTCTGCTGCTATGCTGCTGCTGGCACGGTGGCAACGCCGCTGCTACGGTCTCACGTCATGGGTGTGGGTTGCGTCAATGGCGACTGGCTGTCTTCGACAGACCATAGTGGATCTACTACAGCGGTGACTCTCACTACTGCTGCTCTGCTGCGTCTCTGCTACGCAGCTCAGTGAGAACTGTCTCACTGCTCTGATACCATGAGAAGATGCAAGGAAGCTTCCTAGCGACACTCCCGTTGACCAGATGGTGACGACAGTCACAAGTCGTGCACGCAATGACAAGAGTTTGGCTAGGGGACAAAAGGCAAAGTGTCTGAATGCTTCAATAACATTTGCAGAGAGAGATAACAAATGACAGGTCCATGGCATAAAAACCTGCAGCGGCACACAGCAGGTGTCGAGCTAGAAAACCTAGGCAGCTGGTTGGGGCAATAGCGTTGTTGATGCAGCGTGGGGACTTCCACGGTCATTGCTTAAGTCAGCTGCCCCCTCAGTCTGCTGCTCTGGAGTCTAAGTCTGGAAGCTCTGGGTTTGTTACTCAGAAACGTGTGCGCTAGTGTTAGCGCTAAAAAGCAGCTGAAAACTGAAAACAACTGATTAGGAATGAAGATTAAGCAACAATGGGAGACCCCTCCAAGTTCTAGCTCCCCCCCACTAGTGTAGAACTTGTTACTCAGCTAACCAGCCAATCAGAAAAAAGTCCTAGACCTATTTTCTGGCAGGCAGGGTTTTCTCGGTGAGCCCTGCCAGACGCCCGACAGCCCAAAACCCGGGCGTCGTCCGTTTTGCCTGAAAACTAGACCATACCATAATACCGACCCTGCGAACGCAGTCGTGCGGTCAGAATCAGCTAGAAAAATAGTAGCAAAGAGTTATGGCTGCCCGAACCTGGGTAGTACCTACGATAGTCAGTGACGTCAAGCAGGGCCATACAGCAGGAGACACGGACCCTAGGCATAACATGATGATGCAGACGCAATGCCACAACCAGAAACAGAGCTGAGTGCATGGAAACAACATCTGTAGTGGCAGTGACCGCCAGCGGCTCGACCACTGCGGAGGCCTGCCGATGGAGCTGAGCGCATCGCCGTAGGGAGGAGGCTTCAGCNAGTCCTAGACCTATTTTCTGGCAGGCAGGGTTTTCTCGGTGAGCCCTGCCAGACGCCCGACAGCCCAAAACCCGGGCGTCGTCCGTTTTGCCTGAAAACTAGACCATACCATAATACCGACCCTGCGAACGCAGTCGTGCGGTCAGAATCAGCTAGAAAAATAGTAGCAAAGAGTTATGGCTGCCCGAACCTGGGTAGTACCTACGATAGTCAGTGACGTCAAGCAGGGCCACACAGCAGGAGACACGGACCCTAGGCATAACATGATGATGCAGACGCAATGCCACAACCAGAAACAGAGCTGAGTGCATGGAAACAACATCTGTAGTGGCAGTGACCGCCAGCGGCTCGACCACTGCGGAGGCCTGCCGATGGAGCTGAGCGCATCGCCGTAGGGAGGAGGCTTCAGCGAACGGTGCGTGGGCCTCAGCGCGCGTCGGCTCCACCGCGCGACACTCCATCAGCGTCGAGTCTCGCCGTCAGTCATTTGCACGCCAATGTACAGAAGCCGGGAGGACACAACAGAGTACAAATGAGAGATGCGCGAAAACCAACACTCCCCCATGACTCAGAGGCGTAGTGCACATGTGCGGGCAGAGACACAGACAACGACCAGACTCCCCCAGACCATGCAGAGATGCAAGCAAGGACAAAGAGAGCAACTCAAGGATGCACGCCGAACGAACTCACAGCCTTCTTGAACGAGTCACGCTTCAGTGCCTTGGTCAAGAAGTCAGCCAACTGTCGTGCTGTCTCAACCCTCACGATGTTGATGCTTCCATCATGCAGCAACGGACGCACATAGTGATACTCAACGTTGATATGCTTTTTACGTGTGTGATGCACGCCGTCATTGTCGGCGATGGCCATGGCACTCCCATTGTGATGGATGCAACAGGCTGACGCAACTTGGACAACAAACGACGCAACCACACACTCTCACATGCCCCTGAGCCAAGAGCCACATACTCAGCCTCAGCAGTGCTACGTGGAATGCACCCTTGCTTGTCACTACGCCAGGACAAGGCTTTGCCGCCAATCAGAAAGATCCAGCCTGTGCGACTCTTACCGTCCGGACTGCCGGCCCAGTCACTGTCGGTGTATCCCACCGCGACCACAGACGGCTGACGGCGGAACATGAGACCTCGCCGAGGAGTCAAGACAACATAGCGCAGTACTCAGATCACGGCTTTGTAGTGGAGGTGACACGACTCCTGAGAGAACTGGGCCAGGAGGTTGACGGCGAACGCGATGTTTGGGCGCGTCGTTGTCGCCAAGAACATAAGTGACCCGATGACTCGCAGGTACGTGGTCACGTCAACTGGCTCCCCCACGATGGCTGGATCGGGACTCTTCAACTTCACCTGGCCATTGGGTGACATGGGTGAGGATGCGCTCGGCACAAGTGGCAGGTCCTCCGCAAAGTGGGTGGATAAAGTCTGCACATAGGCGGCTTGGTGGATGTGCAGGACGCACTGGGAGCGANTGGGCGCGTCGTTGTCGCCAAGAACATAAGTGACCCGATGACTCGCAGGTACGTGGTCACGTCAACTGGCTCCCCCACGATGGCTGGATCGGGACTCTTCAGCTTCACCTGGCCATTGGGTGACATGGGTGAGGATGCGCTCGGCACAAGTGGCAGGTCCTCCGCAAAGTGGGTGGATAAAGTCTGCACATAGGCGGCTTGGTGGATGTGCAGGACGCACTGGGAGCGATCATGCTCGAGCTCCATGCCAAGGAAGACTCTGGCATATCCGAGATCCTTCATCTGGTAGGCGGCATGCAGCAAGTCCTTGACGCGCTGGATGGCAGCCGTGTCTGGCGACGCGATGAGGAGATCGTCGACGTAAAGCAGAACAGCGGAAAAAGTCTGGCCTCGCGGACTGACAAATAGTGTGGGGTCAGCGGTGTTGCGCTGGAGTCCGCCCCGAAGGAGCGTGCTGCTGATTTCTTGGTTCGAGCACCGAGGCGACTGCTTCAGGCCATAGAGGGCCTTACGCAGTCGCCAGACTCTCCCAGTGCCGTCGTCGAAGCCTGGGGGCTGCACCATGTAGAGCTCCTCACCCTCTAGTGAGCCATGGAGAAACGCGTTTCTCACATCCATCTGATGCAGCTCCCACCCATGCTGGGCGACCAGGCTGAAGAGCACCCGGCTAGTGGAGAATCGGCCAACTGGGGCAAAGATCTGGTCCTAGCCGACCCCAGGAATCTGGGCAAACCCCTTGGCTGTAAGGCGGGCCTTGTACTTGTCCAAGGACCAGTCGGGCTTCCACTTGCGCCGAAAAACTCACTTCGCGCGGATGGCCTTCCGACCTGGAGGAAGGTTGACGAGGTCGTACACATGGTGCTGTCGGATAGCAGCGAGCTCATTGGCACAGGCGGTGTCCTAGTGTGCGGCGTCAGGAGAGGCTCGTACCTCGCACAGGGTGGCTGGGTCCTCCGGGCTTGCTGTGGAACAGACTGAGAGAGCGTGTGCATCTCAAGCCCCTGGTGGGATGCGCGCAAGTGCAGCCACGACAGCGTGCCGATGCTTGTGATGGAGCATGGCATAGCCCAATGCGGAGCCCTGGTGAAGGTCTGCAATGATGGCCGAGGTGGTCAAGCCGAGGGCCTTGGTGCCAGGGTCCTCACTCACGACCGTGGGAGTGGAGGAGACACGTGGAGCTACGGGGGGTCGAGGCGCCACGGAGCGTGGTGCGACAGTCCGCACGCTCATTGACTGTCTGGGTCGGAGGCTATCGCCTGGGCCAGGTGTGTAGCATGGCAGGGTAGGAGATGGCACTGAGTCCGACGGGCCAATGGAGGCAGACAGGGTTGCCGGCCCGGAGGGGCGAGCGGATGCAACCGGGGCAGTTGGCCCGGATGGACCGGCAGACGCGACTGGGCCTACTGGCCCAGAGGGACTGGCGGGCACGTCTCGGACTACCAGACCGGAGGGGCCAGTGGACACGATTGGGGTTGTCAGTCTAGAGGGACCAGCGAACGCGACTGGGGCTGCTGGCTCGGAGGGATTGGCGGACGCGTCTGGGACTGCCGGACCGGAGTGGCCAGCGGACACGACTGGGGCTGCCGGTCCGAAGGGACCAGCGGACGCGACTGGGGCAGCTAGCCCGGAGGGACTCGCGGGCGCGTCTGGGACTGCCGGACCGGAGGGTCCAGCGGATACGACAGGGGCTGCCGGCCTAGAGGGACCAGTGGACGCGTCTGGGGCTGCCGGCTCGGAGAGACCAGCGGACACGACTGGAGCCGTGGCCTTGGAGGGACCGGCAGACGCGACTGGGGCTACCGGCTCAGAGGGACGGGGGAACGCGACGGGGGCTGTTGGATTGGAGGGACCAACAGACACGACTGGGGCTGCTAGCTGAGAGGGACTGGGGGATGTGTCACCCGGAAGCGACAGGACAGAGGACAGACTCACTCTCCCACGCGATGGGATAGACACAGACGGGCTGGAGCGAATGAGGTTGCAAGGAAACAGGTCCTCGAAGAAGAGTGCATCTCGGGACTTGACGATGCAGTGCCGGGAGGGATCCCAGAAGCGCCAGGCCTTGGACTGATGAGAGACACCGAGGAAGGTGCAGGGACGCCCGCGGGGGGTGAGCTTGCCGCCCTGCTGCGAGGCGGGCAGCCACACTAGGGCCACGCAACCCCAGACGCGAGCCGGGCGGAGGTCAGTGCGCTGACCGCACCAATGCTGGTAAGGCGTGGTCTAGCGGGGAAGGGGACCGTGGGGAATCCGGTTCCAGACCCAGGTCATGTAGGCCATGGCTTCAAAGGAGAAGCCATCAGAGAAACCGGACTCGACCCACATGGTGCGGACCGCATCGGCCATGGTACGGTTCCACCGTTCGGAAACACCGTTCTGGGCGGGCGTGTAGGGCGCGGATGTCTCATGGTGGACGCCGCGTGAGGTGAGAAAGGTCGTGGCCTCGCCCATGTACTCACCACCGCNCGAGAGTAGTCGTCAGTGAGGGTGAGGACATAGCGGCCGTGCTCGCTGACAGACTTGGTGGAGAGAGGGCCCATGACGTCCGAATGGACAAGGTCAAGAGGGGCGGACGCACGGGAGGAAGACAGAGGGTACGTGGACCGGTGCATCTTCCCCTGAGCGCAATCAATGTACTCGGTGGGGCACAGGAGGGGGGAAGTCTATGGGTCAAGGCCCTTGGCCGGTTGGGTGCGGAGCATGCTGTCTATGGTGGTAGAGTGGACGTGGCAAAGGCGGTGGTGCAGGAGGCAAGTGTGCAAAGGGGAAAGCGTGCTGGTGATAAGCACATGGCCTGTGGCGGCCGACGGGGAGGAGACAGAAGGGGAGGAGGAGAGACGGGGCACATGCCACAGGTTGCCACGGGCGGTGGCGTGCAGGACAAGGAGACCAGACGGACGCAGCGACACAGTGCCAACACCACGCGAGTGCACAACGTCCATGCTCATGCGGTCAAGTGCAGTAACGGACAGGAGGCTGAGCTTGAGACCAGGGACGAAGAGGACGTCGGTCAGAAAGACGTCACCCGCAGGACCACGGAAACGAACAACGCCAACACCACGGACAGGCAGCACCTGTCAAGACCCCGTCCGGACACCGGAGACATTGCCTACAGGACTGAGCATACAAAAGGCCTCACGAGAGGCCGTCATGTGATGCGTGGACCCGGAGTCAATGATCCAGGTCTCAGCGGGGTCCTGGATCGGGGTCGCCAGATCGCTAACGGTCACATGACAGCAAGCAAGGGACGCGGACGTGGTGGAAGGAGGCGCGAACCGAGACTACCAATCGTCAAGCCATGCAACGTCGTCACAGGAAGGGATAGAGGAGACCATGGGAGACGATGCGACAGACAAGGAAATGGGACACGACCGCAGATCAGTCTCAGTCATGCAAGGCGGGGCAGGAGAGCAGGAGGTGATGCAACTCGCACTTCCCTGGGGAGGAGGGCGCGTCAGGCTGAGCTGGAGCGCGATAAACTGCTCCAGCTGACGCTCACGGGAGGACGGTCTGGGAGTGTAGACCGAGTGCAAAGTGACAGAACCGGAGCCCGGGTGAGGGAGGGACAATGCCGGTGACGGGAACGGAGGCACCGACGGCTGTGGGTAGTACTGCTACGGGGCGGGTGTCTGCGGGACTGGCCGAGCTGTCGGAGGGGCGGAGTTGCAGGGCGAGGTCAAAGTGTCAGGGCGAGTAGCAGCGACGGCGGTAGAGGCAAGACGGCGCTCACGCTGGTGACGCATGGTGGCGATGACGCGCGCCTCGTCCGTCGAGAGAGGGCACGTGTACCACCCGTGCCCAGGCTGGCCACAGTTGTGGCAGACCAAGCCACCACCGCTGGACCTGGTCGACGGCTGATGCTGCTGCTGTTGCGGCGGAACCTTGCCTTTCTTTTTCTGGCTCTTCTTCTTCTTCCCCGAAGACGATGAGGTAGCTGCAACAGGGGAGGCGACGGCCACGGAGGCGACGGCAGGGGAGGCGACGGCAGGGGATGCAAGAGCCTCCGTGCGATGGAGCTCGGACTCCTGGCGAGATTCCTCAATGCGGAGGAAGAGCTCGTATACCCAGTGCATAAGGGTGCCCTAAGCCGCCATGGTGGAGAGGACTACCTGGGGGCAATGCACGAAGACGTCCGCGTATGCACTGGCGGCGCCACGCTTGATCGTGAGGAGCGCGGACAGAGGAGGTGGAGCAGATTTGACGAGACGACAAATGATGTCCTCCGCCCGCTGCCAGTAGGTAGTGACCGTCTCGGTCTCCCCCATGTGCAGGGAATTGAACTCCCGGAGCAGACGGCTGATCTCAGCGTCGCTGGATAGGCGATGGGGCCTGGTGAGGACGTGCCATGTGGCTGCAAGGTCTGGGATGTCGCCAGAAATAAAGTCGCCGAGGAAAGGCTCTAGGGCCAGGCGGGAAGCTGGAGGGGCGACTGGGACGAGGGCACGGACGGCGCGACCAGCGTCATACAGCTGGTCGGCCTGGGTGGAGTCGTAAGGGAGGGTGTAGTATGCCCACAGGCCCTCACCTTGCGCCCAGATCCGGAAGCTGAGCTCCGAGCTCCGGAACTGCTCGCCGAGCTAAAGCAACAGCGGCGGTGTCTCAAAGTCCTTCTGCCT
>SZWC01021469.1:11426-29443 GCA_023375785.1 Penium margaritaceum | reverse complement strand
CCCTACTTGCGCCCTACTTGCGCCATACTTTCGTCCTACTTGGGCCCTACTTGCACCCTACTTGCGCCCTATTCGCGCACTACTTGCGACCTACTTGCGCCCTATTTGCACCCTACTTGCGCCCTACTTGCGCCCTACTTGCGTCCTACTTGCGACCTACTTACGCCCTACCAGCGCCCTACTTTCGTTATACTTGCTCCCTACTTGCGCCCTACTTGTGCCCTAAATGTGCCCTACTTGCACCCTACTTGCGCCATACGTGCGTCCTACTTGCGCCCTACTTGCGCCATACTTACGACCTACTTGTGTCTTACTTGCGCCCTACTTGCGCCCTACTTTCGTCATACTTGCGTCCTACTTGTGCCCTACTTCCACCTTACTTGCGCCCTACTTGCGCCATACTTGCGCCCTACTTGTGCCCTACTTACGCCATACGTGCGCCATACTTGCGCCATTCTTATGCCCTACTTGCGCCCTACTTGCGCCCTTCTTGCGCCCTACTTGCGCTTTAATTGCGCCATACTTGCGCCCTACTTGCGCACTAGTTGCACCCTACTTGCGCCCTACTTGCGCCCTACTATAGCCCTATTTGCGCTCTACTTGTGCCCTACTTGCGTCCTGTAAGCACCCTACTTGCGCCCTACTTGCGTCCTACTTTCGCCCTACTTGCGCCCTACTTGTGTCCTACTTGCGCCCTTCTTGCGCCCTACATGCGCCCTACCTGCGCCCTACTTACGTCCTACTTGGACCCTACTTGCGCCCTACTTGCGCCCTATTTGCGCCCTACTTGCGCCCTACTCGCGCCCTACTTGCGCCCTACTTGCGCCCTACTTGCGCCCTATTTGCGCCCTACTTGCGCCCTACTTGCGCCCCACTTGCGCCCTACTTGCGCCCTACTTGCGCTCTACTTGCGCCCTACTTGCGCCCTACTTGCGCCCTACTTGCACCCTACTTGCGCCCTACTTGCGCCCTACTTGCGCCCTACTTGCGCCCTACTGGCGCAAGATGCAAGGGCAAGGCACAAGGCGCAAGGCGCAAGGCGCAAGGCGCAAGGCGCAAGGCGCAAGGCGCCAGTCGCAAGGCGCAAGGCGGAAGGCGCAAGGCGCAAGGCGCAAGGCACCTTGCGCCTTACGCAAGGCGCCTTGGGCATTGCGCCTTGCGCCTATTGTACCTCGTGCCTTGTGCCTCCCACTTCCACTGCGTCTTGCGCCTTGCGCTAGACGCAGTGGAAGTGGGACCAACACACCATTGAAACAATAATAACGTGACCAAATCACCATAGACACATTTAAGGTGTTACTAGATAACCATTGAAACAGTGATAATGAGACCAAAGTACCATAGACACGGTGGAAATGGGACCAACGCACCAATGAAAAAGTGGTTACGTGACCGAAACACCATAGGCACGGCGAAGGTGTATTAAAAGCACCATTTAAACAGTGATAATGTGACCTAAGCAATAAAGACAAAGTCAGAGTGTGACCAAATCCCTTTGAAATAGTGATAATGTGACCAGAGCATAATAGATACGTAAAAGTGTGACCAAAGCACCAATGAAACAGTGATAATGTGACCTAAGCACAGTAGACTCAGTGAAAGTGTGACCAAAGCACCATTCAACAGCGACAATGAAACCTAAGCACCATAGAAAAAGTAAACGTGTAACCAAAGCAGAGTTGAAACAGTATCATTATGACATGTGAACCATAACACAGTGAAACTGTCATTCAAGCACCATTAAAACAGTGACAATGTGATCAAACCACCATAGACACAGTGAAAACGTGGTCAAAGAGCCATTGAAATAGTACAAATATGACATAAACACCATATAAAAAGCAAAAATCCGACCAAAACACCAATGAAAGAGTGATACTGTGACATGAGGACCATAGACACAGTGAAATTGTGACCAAAGCGCCATTGAAACATTGATGATATGACCTGAGCACCATATACACAGTTAACGTGTGACCAAAGTACCATTGAAACAATAATAATGTGACCAAAGCACCACGGGCACATTAACGTGTGCTCAAAGCACCATTGAAACATTAACAATGTTACCAAAGCACCAAAGACACAGTGAAGGTGTGACCAACGCACAATTAAAATACTGATAATGTGACCAAAGCACCATAAACACAGTGAATATATGACCAAAACACCATTCAAACAGTGATGATTTGAGTTAAGCAACAAAGAAACAATATGTGTGTGATCAAAGCACCATTGAAACAGTGATTATGTGACCGAATTACCATAGCACAGTGAACATGTGACCAAAGCATCGTTGAAACAGTAAAAAAGTGACTTAAGTACCACAGACACAGTGAAAGTGTGACCAAAGCACCATTGAAAGAGATAATGTGACATAACCACTATAGACACAGTGAAAGTGTTACCAGAGCACAAATAGAACTATGATAATGTAACCAAAGCACTATAGACATGTCAAAAGTATGACCAAAACAGAACAAAAACATTCATAATGTGACCTTATTATTAAATACACAGTGAAAATATGATCCAAGCACCATTGAAACAATGATACTGTGACCTAAGTACTGTACANAAGCACCATAGACAGAGTGAAAGTGTAACCAAAGCACCATTGAAAGAGTGATAACGTAACATAAGCACTATAGACAAAGTGAATGTGTTACCAAAGCACCATTAGCACAGTGATAATGTGACCAAAGCACCATTGACACTTTGAAAGGGGGACCAAAACACCACTGAAACATTGATAACGTGACCACAGTAGTATAGACACGTTGGAAGTATGACCAACGCACCATTGAAACAGTGATGGTGTGACATAAGCACCATATACATAGTGAAAGTGTGACCAAAGCACCATCAAAATGTAAACAAAGCACCATGGACACATTGCAAGTGTGAGTAAAACACCATTAGAACAGTGATAATGTGACCTAAGCACCATAGACACAATGAAAATGTAACCAACGCACCATTGAAGCAGTGATAATGCGTCCTAAACACCATATACATATTGAAAGTGTGACCAAAACACCAATGCAGCATAGAAAAAGCAAACGTGAAAACAAAGTACCATTGAAACAGTGATAATGTGACCACAACACCATAGACACAGTGCATTCGTGACAAAAGCACAATTGAAACAGTGATTATGTGACCCAAACACCATAGAAAACGTGAAAGTGTGTCAAAAGCACCCTTGACATTGTGATAATGTGACCGAAGCACCATAAGTACGGTAAAAGTGTGACCTACGCACCATTAAAACATGGACAACTTGACAAAAGCACCATAGACACAGTGAAAGTGTGACCAATTTCCATTGAAATAGTGATAGAATGACAAAAGTACTAGAGACACAGTCAAATTGTGAGTAAAGTACCATCCAAACAGTGATTATGTGACCTAAGCACCATAGACAGTGGAAATGTGACCAAAGCACCAAAGCAACGGTGACGATGTGACCTAAGCACAATAGACACAGTAAACATGTGACCAAAGTACCATTGCAACAATGATGATGTGACCAAAGCATCATGTACACGGTGAAAGTGTGACCAAGGCACGATTGAAACAGTGATAATGTGACATAACACCAAAAGAAACAGTGAAAGGGTGACCAAAGTCCCATTGAAATAGTGCTAAATTGACCAAAGTGAAGGATTGATGAACACACCATTGGAAGAATGATTATGTGACCTAAGCACCATAGACACGGGGAACGTGTATCCAAAGTACCAGTAAAGCGGAAGTAACCTGACCTCAGACCCATAGATACAATGGAACTATGACAAAAGCGCAATTGAAATAATGATAATGTGACCTAAGCACCATATACACATTGAAAGTGTGACCAACGTAACATCAAAACAGTGATAGTGTGACCTAAACACCATAAAGACCGTGAAAGTGTAACCAAATCATCATTAGACCCGTGAAAACATGTCCTTGGAATATTAGACACAATGAAAGNATTGAAAGAGATAATGTGACATAACCACTATAGACACAGTGAAAGTGTTACCAGAGCACAAATAGAACTATGATAATGTAACCAAAGCACTATAGACATGTCAAAAGTATGACCAAAACAGAACAAAAACATTCATAATGTGACCTTATTATTAAATACACAGTGAAAATATGATCCAAGCACCATTGAAACAATGATACTGTGACCTAAGTACTGTACACATAGTACAAGTATGACCAAAACACCATTGAATGAGTGATAACGTGACCTAAGCACCATAGACACATTGAAAGTGTGACCAAAGCACCATTTATATTGTGGTAATCTGGCCTAAACACTACAGACAAAATGAGTGTGTGACCAACTCACCATTAAAAAAATGATAATGTGACCTAAGCACTATGGACACAGTGAAAGTGTGACACAAGCACCATTGAAGCATTGATAATGTGATATGAGTACTATAGACACAGTGAAAGTGTGACTGATGCACCATTCAAACAGGGATGAAATAACCTTAGAACTATAAACACAGTGAAAATGTGACAGAAGCACCAGTAATACAATGCTGATGTGACAGAAGCACTACAGACACTGCAAGTGTGACCAACGGACCATTGAAACATTGATATTGTGAGCAAAGTACTATAGACAGAGTACAAGTGTGACCAAAGCACCATTGAAACAGTGATAATGTTACCTAAGTACAAACGAAAGTGAACGTGTGACCGAAGCACCATTCAAACAGCGAGACATGACCTAAGCACCATATACATAGTGAACGTCTGACTAAAGAATCATTGAAACAGTGATAGTTTGACATATAATTGTAGACACAGTGAAAGTGTGACCAAAAGTACCATCTAAAACATGATAATGTGACCTACGCACTATAGAAATCGTGAAAATGTGACCAAAACACCATTGAAACAGTGATAATGTGACCAAAGCACCATAGACATAGTGAAAGTGTGACCAAAGCACCATTGAAACAGTGATAATGTGACCAAAGCACCATAGACATAGTGAAAGTGTGACCAAAGCACCATTGAAACAGTGATAATGTGACCTAAGCACCATAGACACAGTGAAGCTGTGACAGTACCATTGAAACACTGATAGTCTGACCTATGTACTGTGGACACATTGAAACTGTGACATTATCGTTGAAACAATGATACAGTGACCTAAGCACCATACAACCAGTGATAGTCTGATCTAAGCACCATTGAAAAAGTGATTATGTGACCTAAGCACCATAGACACAGTGAAGCTGTGACAGTACCATTGAAACACTGATAGTCTGACCTATGTACTGTGGACACATTGAAACTGTGACATTATCGTTGAAACAATGATACAGTGACCTAAGCACCATACAACCAGTGATAGTCTGATCTAAGCACCATTGAAAAAGTGATTATGTGACCTAAGCACCATAGACACAGTGAAGCTGTGACAGTACCATTGAAACACTGATAGTCTGACCTATGTACTGTGGACACATTGAAACTGTGACATTATCGTTGAAACAATGATACAGTGACCTAAGCACCATACAACCAGTGATAGTCTGATCTAAGCACCATTGAAAAAGTGATTATGTGACCTAAGCACCATAGACACAGTGAAGCTGTGACAGTACCATTGAAACACTGATAGTCTGACCTATGTACTGTGGACACATTGAAACTGTGACATTATCGTTGAAACAATGATACAGTGACCTAAGCACCATACAACCAGTGATAGTCTGATCTAAGCACCATTGAAAAAGTGATTATGTGACCTAAGCACCATAGACACAGTGAAGCTGTGACAGTACCATTGAAACACTGATAGTCTGACCTATGTACTGTGGACACATTGAAACTGTGACATTATCGTTGAAACAATGATACAGTGACCTAAGCACCATACAACCAGTGATAGTCTGATCTAAGCACCATTGAAAAAGTGATTATGCGACCTAAGCACTATAGACACATTGAAAGTGTGACCAACGTAACATCAAAACAGTGATAGTGTGACCTAAACACCATAAAGACCGTGAAAGTGTAACCAAATCATCATTAGACCCGTGAAAACATGTCCTTGGAATATTAGACACAATGAAAGTGTGATAAGATCACTGTTGAAATTGTGACAATGTGACCAAATCACCATAAACACAGTGAAAGTGTGACCAAAACACCAATGCAGCATAGAAAAAGCAAACGTGAAAACAAAGTACCATTGAAACAGTGATAATGTGACCTAAGCACCATAGACACAGTGAAGCTGTGACAGTACCATTGAAACAATGATAGTCTGACCTATGTACTGTGGACACATTGAAACTGTGACATTATCGTTGAAACAATGATACAGTGACCTAAGCACCATACAACCAGTGATAGTCTGATCTAAGCACCATTGAAAAAGTGATTATGTGACCTAAGCACTATAGACACATTGAAAGTGTGACCAAAGTACCACCAAAACAGTCAAAATGTGATCCGACGACCATAGAAAAAGGTGAACGCGTGACCAAAGCACAGTTGAAACAGCGATAATGTGACTAGACCAGGTTAGCCACGATCAAAGTGCAACCAAAGCACCATTAAAATATTGAAAACATGACCAAAGCACCATAGACATCGTGACAATGTTACTAAAGCATCATTTAAATAGCGATGATTTTACGCAGGCACCATAGATGGTGAAAGTGTGACCAAAGTACCATTGAAACGGCCGTGATGTGCTCTAAGCACCATAAACACAATGAAAGTGTGACCAAAGCACCATTGAAGGAGAGATGGTGTGATATGAGCACCATAGACACAATACGTGTGTGACCAAAGCAATATTGAAATAGTGATAATGTCACCACATCAGCATAGACACAGCGAAAGGGTAACCAAAGGACCATTGAAACAGTGATAATGTGACCAAGCCACCACCGACAAAGTGAACATGTGACCAAAGCACCATTGAAACAGTGATAACATGACAAAAGCACCATAGACATAGTGAAAATGTGACCAAAGCACCATAAAAAAAGAAGAAATGTGACATAAGTACCATACACAATTAAAGTGTGACCAAAGCACCATTGAAACAGTGATAATGTGACGAAAGCACCATAGACACTTGAAAGTGTGACCAAATAACCATCAACATAGTGGTAATGTGACCAAAACACCATAGACACTATGAAGGTGTGCCCAACGCACCATTGAAACGGTGATAATGTGACCTATGTACAATAAACATGTAGCATGTAACCAAAACACCGTTAAAACACATATAGTGTAACCTAAGTACCATAGACACAGTGAAACTGTGACCAAAGCACCATTGAAATATTGATAATGTGACAGAAGTATAATAGACACAATGAAAGTGTGACTAAGAGACCNTGGAACAGTGATAATGTAATTGGAAATTTACTCTCATACCCACAAGTCACTTGCAACGCACCATTGAAACGGTGATAATGTGACCTATGTACAATAAACATGTAGCATGTAACCAAAACACCTTTAAAACACATATAGTGTGACCTAACTACCATAGACACAGTGAACGGTGACCAAAGCACCATTGAAATATTGATAATGTGACAGAAGTACAATAGACACAATGAAAGTGTGACTAAGAGACCATTAAAACCGTGACAATATGCCCCAAGCACCATATACACACTGAGAGTATTACCAACAATACCACTCAAATGGTGACAACGTGACATGAGCACCGTAGACGCAGTACAAGTGTGACCAAAGCACCATTGAAATAATGACGATGTGACTAAAGCACCATAGAAACAGTGAAAGTGTGATCAAAGCACAATTGCAACTATGAAAATGTGACCATAGCACCATACAGGCAGTGAAAGTATGACCAAATCACCATTCAAATAGTGATAATGTGACCAAATCACCACGGACAATGAAAGTGTGACCAAAGCACAAATGAAACAGCGATAATGTTGCCAAGGCACCATATACACGATGAAAGTGTGACCAAAGCACCACCCAAACAATGATAATGTAACCTAAGCACCATAGAAACAGCAAATGTGTGACCAAAGCACAATTGAAACGATGATAATGTGATCAAAGAGCCATATACACATTGAAATTGTGACCAAAGCACGCTTGAAACAAGAATGATATGACCAAAGTACCATACACACAGTCAAAGTATGACCAATGCACCATTGAAACAGTGACAGTGTGACCAAAGCACGCTTGAAACAAGAATGATATGACCAAAGTACCATAGACACAGTCAAAGTATGACCAATGCACCATTGAAACAGTGACAATGTGACCAAAGCACAATAGACACTTTGAAAGTGGAACCAGAGTACCATGAAAACTGTGATAATGTGACCAAAGTACCAAAGACACAGTACATATGTGATTAAAGCACCATTGAAATAGTGATAATGTGACAAGCGCACCATAGACACAGAGAATGTGTGACCAAAGTACCATGGAAATACTGATGAGAGTGACCTAAGCACTGTATACACAGTGAAAGTGTGACCACAACATTATTGAAACAATTACAATGTGATCGGAGCACCATAGACAGCGTGAAAATGTGAGCAAATCACTGTTGAAAGAGTTAAAATGTGACCAAAGGAGCATAGACACAAAGAAAGTGTACTCAAAACACCATTGAAACCGTGATAATGTGACCAAGGCACCAGAAACACAGTGAATGTTTGACCAAAGTACCATTGAAAGACTGATAGTGTGACCAAAGCACCATGGACACAGTGGAAATGTGACCAATGCGCCATTGAAACAGTGATAATGTGACATAAGCAACATATACAGTTAAAGTGTCACCAAAGCACAAATGGAACAGTGATAATGTGAACTAAACATCGTTGACACTGTGAAAGTGTGTTCAGAGCACCATTGAAACAGTGATAATGTGACATAACCACCATAGACAAAGTGAAGTTGTGACCACAGCACCATTGAAACAATGATGATGTGACATAAGCACCATTGAAAAGTAATAATGTTACCTAAAGCACTATAAATACAGCAAAAGTGCGAGAAACGTCCCACTAAATGGGTGATCATTTGGCCTTAGCGCCATAAAAAGGTTAAAGTGTGACCAAAGAACCAATAGTTACATCATCAATTTTTAAATGGTGATTTGGTCACACATTCACTATGTGTATGATGCTTATGTCTCATTATCAACGTTTTAATGGTACTTTGGGCACACGTTCAATGCGTCCATGATGCTTTGGTAACTTATCACTTTATGAATGGTGCTTTGGTCATGTATTCACTGTGTTTATGGTGCTAAGAGCACATTATCAGCTTTTCAATGGTCCTTTGGTCAACCTTTCACTATGTCTATCATAATTAGGTCATATTATCACTATTTCAACAAGGCTTTGGTCACATTTTCACTCTGCCTACTGTCCCTTGGTCACACGGTAACTGTTTATTGGTACTTTGGTCACACTTTCACTGTGTTTTTGGTGCTGTGGTTACATTATCACTGTAACGATGGTCCCTTGGTCATACTTTCACTGTGTCTATAGTGCTTTGGTCACATTTTCACTGTTTCAATTATGCTTTGGTCACACTTTTAGTGTGTCTATGGTGCGTAGGTCACAAAATCATTGTTTTAATGGTGCTTTGGTCACACTTTTATGTATCCATGGTACTTTGCTGACATTATCATCGTTTCAATGGTGCTTGTGTCACATTTTCACTGTGTCTATGGCGCTTGAGTTACATCGTCACTATTTCAATGGTTCTTTGGTCATGTTTTCACATTGCCGTGGTCCTTTGGTCACTTAAGCACTGTTTCAATGGTACGTTGGTCACAATTTTGTTGTGTATGTGGTGAGTTGGTCACATTCTCTCTGTTCCAATGGTATTTTGGTCACAGTGTCACTGTGTATATGGTGGTTTTGTCACATTATCACAGTTTCAATGGTGCTTTTATCACCCTTTCACTGTCTCTATAGTGTTTAGGTCACAACATTACTGTTTGAATGGTGCCCTGGTCAAACGTTTGCTCTGTCTACGGTGCATATGTCACAGTTTTACTGTTGCAATTGTGCCTTGGTCACACTTTCACTGTGTCTATGGCGGTGTGGTATCATTACCACTGTTTTTATGGTGCTTTGGTCACACTTCTACCGTTTCTATATTGCTCAAATCATATTATCACTGTTTGAATGGTGATTTGGTCATACTTGTACAATTAATATGGTGTTCTGGTCACATTCTCACCCTTTCAATGGTGCTTTGGTCACATTGGTATTGTGACTATGGTGCATAGGTCACATTATCACTGTTTTAATGATGCTTTTGATACACTTTCACTATGTCTTAATGCGTATGTCACATAATCACAGTTTGAATGGTCCTTTGGTCATACCTTCAATGTGTCTATGGTGCTTTGGTCACTTATAACTATTTTTGTGGTGCTTTGGTCACACATTCACTGTGTCCATGGTGCTTTGGTCACATTATCACTATTCAATGGTCCATTAGTGAAACTTTCACATTGTATGCCGTGCTTTGGTTACATGGTCGTTATTTCAATGTTGTTTTGGTCACACTTTCACTCTACCTATGGTCCCCTGGTCACATTACCACTGTTTCTTTGATTCTTTGGTCACATTGTCAATGTTTCAATGGTACATTGGTCAAACGTTCACTGTGTCTAAGGGGCTTTGATCACATCTGTGTTTCAATGGTGCCTGTATCTATGGTGCTTATGTCACATTATCACTGTTTTGATGGTGATTTGGTCATTATTTCACCGCGTCTACGGTGATTTTACCACATTTTATCCATTTCAATGGTGCTTTGGTCACCCTTTCACTGTGTCTATAGTGCTTTAGACACATTCTCACTTTTTCAATGGCGCTTTGGTCACACTTTCACTGTCTCTATGGTGCTTTCGTCACATTATCACTCTTTCAATGGTACTTTGGTCATGTGTTCACTGTGTCCACGGTGCTTAGATCACATTATCACTGTTTCAATGGTGCTTTGGTCGTACTTTCCCTCAGTCTACTGTGTTGTGGTCATGTTATCACAGTTTCAATGGTAATTTGGTCACACTTTCACCAATTCTATGGTGCTTATGTCACATTATCACTGTTTCAATGGTGCTTTGGTCACTTATAACTATTTTTGTGGTGCTTTGGTCACTTATAACTATTTTTGTGGTGCTTTGGTCACTTATAACTATTTTTGTGGTGCTTTGGTCACCCTTTCACCAATTCTATGGTGCTTATGTCATATTATCAAGGTTGCAGTGGTGATTTGCTAATAACAATACCCTGTCTATGGTGTTTTGGTTAAACTATGATTTTCTTATGGTGCTTTGGTCACACTTACATCATGTTTACGGTGCTTTGGTTACATTATCAGTGTTTCATTGGTGCTTTGGTCACACGTTCACTACGTTTATGATGCGTTGGTCCCATTATCACTATTTCAATGGTGCTTTTGTTAGAATGTTATTGCGTTTAAGGTGCTTAACTCACATCATCATTATTTCAATGGTGCTTTGGTCACGCTTACACTGCGTCTATGGTGCTTGGGTCACATTATCACAGTTTCAATTGTTTTTGGGTCACACTTTCATTGTGTGTATAGTGCGTATGTCACATGACCACAGTTTCAATGGTGCTTTGGTCACACTTTAGCTGTTTATGTGGTGCTTTAATTACATTATCACTGTTTAACTGGTGCTGTGGTCACACTCTCACTGTGTCTATGGTGGTGTGGTATCTTATTGCTGTTTCAATGGTGCGTTGGTCACACTCCTACTGTTTCTTTAATACTTAAATCATATTATCATTTTTTCAATGGTGATTTGGTCATTCTTCTATAGATTCTGTGGTGTTATGGTCGCATCACACTCTTTCAATGGTGCTTTTGTCACACTCGCATTCTGTCTATGGTGCTTAGGTCACATTATCACTGTTTTAATGGTACCTTGGTCACCCTTTCACGGTGCCTACGATGCTTAGGTGACATCATCATTGTTTCATTGGAGCTTTGGTCTCACCTTTACGTGTCTATGGTGCTTCAGTTACATTATCACTTTTTTCAAAGGTGCTTTGTTCACACTTTCACTGTCTCTATGGTACTTTGGTCACATAATCACTGTTTCAATGGTACTTTGGTCGTATGTTCACTATATCCATAGTGCTAAGGTCAACTTATCACCGTTTCAATGTTGCTTTGGTCACACTTTACCTGTGTTTACATTGCTCAGCTCACAATATCGTTGTTTCCTTGGTGCTTTAGTTACAATTTCACTCGGTATACAGTGCTTATGTCATATTATCATTGTTTCAATGGTGCTTTTGTCACACTTTGACTGTGTCTATGTAACTGGGGTTACATTATCTCTGTTTAAAGGGTGCTTGGGTCACATTTTCACTGTGTATATGGTACATTTGTCACGTTATCACTGTTTCAATGACGCTTTGGTCATACGTTTTCTGTGTGTATGTTGTTTAGGTGACATTGTGACTGTTTCAATGGTGCTTTGGTCACTCTTTCACTCTGTCTATGATACTCTGGGCACACTATCCCAGTTTCCATGGTACTTTAGTCACACTTTCATTGTGCTTATGATGCTTTGGTCACTTTATAACTGTTTCAATGGTGCTTTGGTCGCTTTTTAGAGATGTCTTTGGTGCTTAGTCACATTATCATTATTTCAATGATGCATTGGTAACACTTTCACTATGTCTATGGTGCTTAGGTCACATGATCATTGTTTCAATGGTGCTTTGGTCATACTCTCACTACGTCTATGGTGCTTTGGTCACATAATTACTATTTGAATGGTGTTTGGGTCATACTTATATTGTGTGTTTGGTGCGTTGGTCACATTGTAACAGTTTCAATGGTGCTGTGGTCACACCTTTACTAACTTTATGGTTCTTCAATCACACTTTCACAGTGTTCATGCTACTTTTGTCTAGCTTTAACTATGTCTATGGTGCTTAGGTCACTTATCACTGTTTCAATGGTGCCTTGGTTGCACCTTCATTGTGTCTTTGGTGCTTATGTCATGTAATAACTGTTTTCATGGTTCTTTGGTCATGATTTCACTATGTGTGTGGTTCTTTGGTTACATCACCACTGTTTAAATGGCGCTTTGGTCACACTTTCACTATGTTTATGGTGTTGTGATTAAGTTATGATTATTCCAATGGTGCTTTGGTCACACTTTCATGATGTCTATGGTCCTCTGGTTATATTATCATTGTTTCAATGGTGCTTTGGTCACACGTTCACTACGCATGTGATGCTTTGGTCACACTATCACTGTTTAAGTGGTGCTTTGGTCAGACGTGTATTGTGTTTATGGTGCTTAGGTCACATTATCACTGTTTCCATGGTGCGTTGGTCACATTGTAACAGTTTCAATGGTGCTTTCCTCACACTTTCATTGTCTCTATGGTGCTTCAATCACAATTTCATAGTATCTTAACGCTTAGGTCACATAATCACAGTTTCAATGGTGCTTTCCTCACACTTTCATTGTCTCTATGGTGCTTCAATCACAATTTCATAGTATCTTAACGCTTAGGTCACATAATCACAGTTTCAATGGTGCTTTCCTCACACTTTCATTGTCTCTATGGTGCTTCAATCACAATTTCATAGTATCTTAACGCTTAGGTCACATAATCACAGTTTCAATGGTGCTTTCCTCACACTTTCATTGTCTCTATGGTGCTTCAATCACAATTTCATAGTATCTTAACGCTTAGGTCACATAATCACAGTTTCAATGGTGCTTTCCTCACACTTTCATTGTCTCTATGGTGCTTCAATCACAATTTCATAGTATCTTAACGCTTAGGTCACATAATCACAGTTTCAATGGTGCTTTCCTCACACTTTCATTGTCTCTATGGTGCTTCAATCACAATTTCATAGTATCTTAACGCTTAGGTCACATAATCACAGTTTCAATGGTGCTTTCCTCACACTTTCATTGTCTCTATGGTGCTTCAATCACAATTTCATAGTATCTTAACGCTTAGGTCACATAATCACAGTTTCAATGGTGCTTTCCTCACACTTTCATTGTCTCTATGGTGCTTCAATCACAATTTCATAGTATCTTAACGCTTAGGTCACATAATCACAGTTTCAATGGTGCTTTCCTCACACTTTCATTGTCTCTATGGTGCTTCAATCACAATTTCATAGTATCTTAACGCTTAGGTCACATAATCACAGTTTCAATGGTGCTTTCCTCACACTTTCATTGTCTCTATGGTGCTTCAATCACAATTTCATAGTATCTTAACGCTTAGGTCACATAATCACAGTTTCAATGGTGCTTTAGTCATGATTATGCCTGTTTATATGGTACGTTGGTAAAACGTTCATTATGTCTTAGTTACTTTGGTCACATTCTCACTGTTTTAATGGTGCTTTGGTCACACTTTCACTTTGTCTTTGGTGCTTATGTCACGGTTTCCCTCTTTCCATGGTGTTTTGGTCACACTTTCACTTTATCTATGGTGCTTATGTCATATGATCACTGTTTCAATGGTGCTTTTGTCACACTTTTACAATGTCTATATAACCGAGGACACATTATCACTGCTTGAATGGTGCTTAGGTCACACTTATATAGTGTATATGGTAGTTTTGGTCACCTTGTCACTGTTTCAATGACGCGTTGGTCACACTTTACTGTGTCTATGGTGTTGATGTCACATTGTGACTGTTTCAATGGTGGTTTGGTCACACTTTCACTTTGTCTATGTCACAGTTTCACTTTGTCACATTATCGATGTTTCCATGGTACTTTAGTCACACTTTCATTGTGTCTATTGTGCTTTGGTCACATTATAACTTTTTCAATGGTGCTTTTGGTCACACCTTAGATGTGTCTATGGTGCTTAGTTGGATTATCACTATTTTAATGGTACTTTGGTCACACTTTCAATATGTCTATGGTGCTTAGGTCACATGATCATTATTTCAATGGTGCTTTATTCACACTCTCACTGCGTCTATGCTGCTTTGGTCACCTTATTACTGTTTCAATGGTGTTTTGGTCATAATGATACTTTGTCTACGGTGCTTTCATCACATTGTCACAGTTTCAATGGTGCTTTGCTCACACTTTCATTGTCTCTATGGTGCTTCAATCACAATTTCATAGTTTTCATGGTACTTTGGTCAAGATTTAACTGTTTCTATGGTGCTTATGTCATTTATCAAAGTTTCAATGGTGCTTTGGTCGCACTTTTGCTGTGTTCACGGTGCTTAGGTCTCATTATTACTGTTTTCTTGGTGCTTTGGTCATAATTTCACTGTGTGTGTGTGCGTTGGGTACATCATCAATGTTTCAATGGCACTCTGGTCAAACCTTAACTGTGGCTATGGTGTTCAGGAAACATTATGATTGTGCCAATCGTGCTTTGGTCACACTATAACTGTTTCAATTGTACCTAGGTCTCACATTTACTACGTCTATGATGCTTTCGTCACATTATCATTGTTTCAGTTGTGCTTTGGTAATAATTTTACTATGTCCATGGTGCTTAGGTCAAATTCTCATTCTTTCAATGATGCTTTGGTCACAAGTTCACTACGTCTATGTTGCTTTGGTCATATTATAACTGTTTTAATGGTGCTTTGGTCACACGTTTAGTGTGTCTATGATGCTTTAGAGACATTTTCACTATTTCAATTGTGCTTTGGTCACACGTTTACGATGTCTATAGTGATTTGATTACATTATTGTAGTTTTGATGGTCATTTGGTCACTGTGTCGATGATGCTTAGGTCACATGATCACTGTTTCAATGGTTCTTTCGTCACACTTTCACAGTGTCTATGGTGCTCAGGTAACATTATCACCGTTGTAATGTTGCGTTGGTCACAGTTTCACTGTTTCCATGATGATTTGGTCACATTATCACTCTTTCAATGGCGCTTTGGTCATACTTTAATGGTTTCCATGGTGTTTATGTCCCATTATCAATGTTTTAATCGTACTTAGCTCACATGTTTACTGTGTCTATGGTCCTTTGGTCACATTTTAGCAGTTTCAGTGATGCTTTGGTTTAACTTTCAATATATATATGGTGCTTCGGTCACATTATCACCGTTTGAATATTGTTGTGGTGATACGTTCACTCAGTGTATGGTGCTTAGGCCACATTATCACTGTTTCAATGGTGCTTTGGTCATGCTTTCGCTATGTCTATGGAATTAGGTCACATTATCGCTGTTTGAATGGTGCTTTGGTTACTCCTTCATCGTGTCTATGGTAGTTTGATCTCATTATCACTGCGTCAATAGTACTTTGGTCACACGTTCAATGTGTCTTTGGTGCTTTGGTCACAATATCACTGTTTCAGTTGTGTATCTGTCTGATTTTAACTGTCTCTGTGGCGCTTTTTTCTAGTTAATACTTCTCCAATGGTGCTTTTGTCAGAATTTCACGGTGTCTATGATGTTTAGGTCATGTTTATACAGTTTTAATGGTACTTTGATCAGAATTCCACTGCATCCATGGTGCTTTGGTCGTGTTTTAACTGCTTCAATGATGCTTTGGTCAAACGTTAACAGTGTCTATGGTGTTTATGTCACAGTATCATTGTTCCATTGGTGCTTTGGTCACAATTTTATTGTCTCAGTGTCTCTTTGGTCCCATTATCATTGTTGCGATTGTGCTTTTGTCACACTTTCACTGTATCTATGGTTCTTAGCTAAGGTTATCACTATTTCAATGGTTCTTTTGGTCACAATTTCACGTTGTCTGTGGAACGTAGAGCACAATCTCACTGTTTCAATGGTTCCTTGGTCACACTTTGCCTGTTTATATGGTGCTTATGTGACAATATTATTGGTTCAATGGTGATTTGGTCACACTATCACTGTGTCTATGGTGCTTTTGTTACATTATCATTGTTTCAATGATGCTTTGGTTACACTTTTCATGTGTCTTTGGTGCTTGGGTCACATTATTACTCTTTCAATGGTGCTTTGGTCACACTTTTACTATGTCTATGGTGCTTAGATCACATTATCATTGTCACACTGGTACTTTGGTCACATTTTCATTTTCCACGATGTTGAGGTCATATTATCATTGTTTCAATGGCGCTTTTATCACACTTTCACTGTGTTTATGGTGCATTGGTCACATTATCATTGTTTCAATGGCACATTGGTCATACTTTCACTGTTCTATGGTGCTTTGATCACATTACCATAGTGTCAATGTTGCTTTGGTCACACTTTCATCGTGTCTATGGTGTATAGGTCATACTATCATACTTTCAATGTTGATTTGGTCACACTTTCACTTTGTCTATGATAGTTACATCACATTATCACTGTTTCCATGGTGCTTTGGTAACACTTTCACCTTTGTTACGGTGATTTGGTCAGATTATCACTATTTCAATGGCACGTTGGCCACACTTTCACATAGTATATGGTGCTCATATCACGTTGTTTTTCTTTCAAAGGTACTTTTGTCACACTTTCACTATGTCTATGGTCACAATATCATCCTTTCAATGGTACTTTTGTCACTCTTACTGTGTCTATGGTGCGTTGGTCATACCCAGCCTGTGCCTCGGCACTGCCAATACTTGTTCCAGTCTTTGCAATCCTCATGCTTTCCCACTTCTCGTGTTACCTCTCAGAGCTCGTGCCTATTCACCGCGCCCAGTGACATTTATGCCATGTCCCCTATAGCGCCCGTCCATCTTACTGCACCCAAGCTTTTCAGCCGCGTCCCAGTTGACGTGTGCATCAGGCCATTGTGTAAATGATTTGATGCTTTTCCTAACAGTTGTTACCAAGGTGGAACCTCCCCACAACATTGTTAGTACGTGCAACCCAATATCTATAGACCAGTCCTCTTGGGTTGCAACCACATGTTCATGACCACACATAGGTCCACTACACCTCTTTCAACACATGTGGGTTGGTTGGATGAACTCAACCAGACCCCACTAAGCTCATGCAAGTTGCATGCTAGCTTTGTCTTA
>SZWC01021469.1:0-11176 GCA_023375785.1 Penium margaritaceum | reverse complement strand
AATGTGACCGAAGCACCATATACAAGGTGAAAGTGTGAGCAAAAAACAATTGAAACTGTGATAACAAGACCAAATCCTCATAGACACAATAAAAGTGTGACAAAGGTACCATTGAAACAGTGATAATATGACCTAAGCACGATAGACAGAATGAAAGTGTCACCGAAGCACCATTGAAACAGTGATAATGTGACCAAAGCACCATATACACGGTGAAGGTGTTACCAATGCACCATTGAAACAATGATAATGTGACAATGGCACCATAGACACAGTGAAAGTGTGGCCATCACACCATTACAATAGTGATATTGTGACCAAATAATCAAAGACACATACAACTGTGACCGAAGCACCACTGAAACAGTGATAACATTACCTAAGCACAATAGACACAGTGAACGTGTGACCAAAACACCGTTGAACCAGTGATAATGTGACATAAGGACAATATACACAGTGAAAGCATGACCAAAACACCATTGAAACAGTGATTATATAACCAAAGCACCATCGACAAAGTGAAATTGTTACCTAAGTACCACAAAAATAGCAGTTATGTAATATAGACATCATATCCACAGTAAAAGGGTGACCAAAAGCACCAATGAAACATTGATAATGTGACATACACATCATAAACATAGTGAACGTGTGACCAATGCACTATTACAACCGTGATAATGTGACAAAAGTACCATAGATATTGTGAAGGTGTGACCAAAGCACAATTGAAACATTCATAATGTGACATAAGCACCATAGACACAGTGACATTGTGACAAAAGCACCATTCAAGCAGTGATAATGTGATGTAAGCACTATAGAAATAGTGAAATTGTCACAAAAGGACCATTGAAGTAGTGATAATGCGACCAACGCACCAAAGACACTGTTAACATGGGACCAAAATACCATCGAGACAGTAATAACGTGACCAAAGTACCATATACACAGTTGAAGTGTGACCAAAGTACCATTAAAACATTCAACATGTGACCAAAACACCGTTCACAATGTGAACGTGTGATCAGCGTACCATCTTAATAGTGATAACGTGACCTAAGCACTGTAGACACAGTCAAAGTGTGATCAAGCCACCATTGAGAAAGTGATTATGTGACAAAAGCATCGTAGACACATAAAAGTGTGACCAAAGCACCATTGAGACATTTATACTATGACCTAAGCACAGTAGACACAATGAAAGTGTGACCAAAGCACCATTGAAACATTGACAATGTGACCTAAGCACCATGCAAAAATTGAACGTGTGACCAAATCACTATTGAAACAGTGACAATATGACCTGTGGACAGTAGGAACAGTGAAAGTGTTATTAAAGCACCATTGAAACAGTGATACTGTGACCAACGAACAATAGACACACTTAAAGTGCAATGAAAGCGCCATTCAAACAGTAAAAATGTGACCTTAACACCATATAAAATGTGACCAACTCACCAATAAAATAGTGATAATGTGACATAAGCACCATAGACACAGCAAACGTGTGACCAAAGCACCATTGAACTAATGATAATGTGACCAAAGCACCATAGGCACATGAATGTGTGACAAAAGCACCATTGAAATTGTGATAATGTGACCAAAGCACCATAGACACAGTGAAAGTGTGACCAAAGCACCATTAGAGAGTGATTATGTGACATACGCACCACAGACACTGTGAAGGTGTGACCATAGCACCATTAAAATAGTGGTAGAAAGACCCTGAGCACCATAAACACAGTGAAAATATGACCAAAGCACCATTGAAAGAGTGATAACATGACTTAAGCAACATAGACACCATAAGTGTGTGACCAAAGCACCATTGAAACAATGATAATGTGACCAAAGCACCATTGAAACAATGATAATGTTACCATAGTACCATGGGACAGTGATAGTGTTACCAAAGCACCATTGAAAGAGTATTCATGTGACCTCA
Organism: Penium margaritaceum; assembly: GCA_023375785.1. NCBI lineage: Eukaryota > Viridiplantae > Streptophyta > Zygnematophyceae > Desmidiales > Peniaceae > Penium > Penium margaritaceum. The sequence goes on along the minus strand of SZWC01021469.1, from coordinate 9,222 downwards.
GCACCAAAGACACAGTGAAGGAATCACCGAGGCACGATTGAAATAGTGGTCATGTCACCTGAGCACCATAGACAGTGAAATTTGGACCAACCAATTATTTTAAGAGGGATAATGTGGCCAGAGTACCATAGAGACAGAGAAAGTGTGACCAAAGCACCATTGAAACAGTGACAATGTCACCTCCGCACTATAGACACTGTGAATGTGTGACCACAACACTGTTAAAAAGTGACTATATGAATTAAGAACAATAGACACAACTTACGCATGGCCAAATCACAATTGAAATAATGATCATGTGAAACAAACACCATGTGCACAGTGAAAGTGTGATATAAGCACCATTGAAACTGTGATAATGTGACCAAATCACTATAGATTCAAAGAAGGTGTGTGCAAAGCAACACTGAAACTGAGATAATGTGACGAGAGTACCATATAAGCAGTGAAAGTAAATCCAAAGCACCTTTAAGACAGTGATAATGTGACCTAAGAACCATAGACACAGTGGATGTGTAACCAAAGCACCATTGAGACAGTGATAATTTGACCAATGCACCATAGACACAGTGAAAGTGTGACACAAGCACCATTGAAGCAGAGATAATGTAAACAAAGAACCATAGACCGAGTGGAAGTGTGACCAATGCACCATTAAAATAGTGATAAAAGAGACCTAAGCAGCAGAAACATAGTGAATTTATGACCAAAGCACCATTGGAACAATGATAGTGTGACAAAAGCACCATAAACACTGTGAAAGTAGGACCAACGCACCATTGAAATAGTAATAAATAGACCTCAGCATCGTAGACAGAGTGAAATAATGGCTTAAGAACCATTGAAACAGTAATAATGGGATCAAAGCACCATAGACAAAGTGAAAGTGAGACAAAAACATCATTTAAAAAGTGAACGTGTGACCAAAGCACTGTTGAAACAGCGATATTATGACCTAAGCACCGTAGACACGGTAAAAGCGTGACCAAATCACCATTAAAGCACTTATAATGTGACCAAAGCACCATATACATAGTAAACGTATGACCAACGCACCATTGAAACAGTGATAATGGGACCAAAGCACCATAAATACATTGAAAGTATGATCAAAGCACCATTGAAACAGTGATAATGTGACCTAAGCACCATAGACACAGTGAAGATGTGACCAAAGCACCATTGAAACAGTGATAACATGGCCAAATCACCATAGACAAAGTGGAACCGTGACCAAAGCACAGTTCAAACTGAGATAATGTGACCTAAGCTCCACAGACACGGTGAAAGTGTGATCAAAGTACCATTGCAAGAGTGGTAATGTGATATAAGCACCACAGCCACAGTAAAAGAATGACCAAGGCACAATTGAAACTGTGATAATGTGACCTAAGCACCATAGACAAAACAAAAGTGGGACCAAAGCACTATTGAAACAATGATAATGTAAACCAAGAACCATGGACACGGTGAAAGTGTGAACATTGCACCATTGAACAAATTGTAATGTGACACACGTAGCTTATAAATAATGAAAGTGTGACCAGAGCACCATTAAACAATGATGAAGCGACCTAGGCACCATTGACGCAGTGGAAATACGTCCTAAGGACCATTGACACAATGATAATGGGACCAAAGCACCATGAACATAGTCCAATTGTAACCAAATCACCATTGAAACAGTGATATTGTGACCTAAGAACCATAGACACAGTCAAAGCACCATTGAAACAATAATGGTGTGACATACAAACCATAGACATGGTGGAATTGTGACCAAAGCACCATTGAAACATTGATAATGTGACCTAAGTACCATAGGCACAGGTGAAGAGTGACCAAACCACCATTGAAACAATGATAATGTGACCTAAGTACCATAGGCACAGGTGAAGAGTGACCAAACCACCATTGAAACAATGGTAATGTGACCTAAACACCATACACACAGTGAACGTGTGACCAAAGCACCATTGAAACAATGATAATGTGACCTAAGTACCATAGCCCAGTGGAAGTGTGACCAAATCATTGTTCAAACAATGATAATGTGACGTAAGAACCGAAGACATATTTAAAGTGTGACTAAATCACCATTGAAATAGTGATAATGTGACCTGAGCACTATAGACACAATGAACGGGTGACCCAAGCACAATTGAAATTATGATAATATAATAAAAGCACCATATAGACCGTGAAAGAATGACTAACTCACCATTGAAACGATGAGAATGTCACCAAAGCATTATAGAAACATTGAAAGGGTGACCAAAGCACCTTCACAAATTGGGATAATGTGACCAAAGCACCGTAGATACAGTGAACGTGTGACCAAAGTACCATTGAAACTGTGATCATGTGACCTAAGCACAATAGACCAAGTCAAAATGTGACCAAAGCACCATTAAAAAGATGATAGTGTAGTATAACTACCACAGACACAATGAAAGTGCGAGCAAAGAACCATTGGAACTGTGATAATGTGACCTGAGCACCATAGACATGGTGGAAATGTGACCACATTACCATGAAAACAGTGATAATGTGACCTCAGCACCCTTGCTAAAGTGAAATTGTGACCAAAGCAGCACAGAAACAGTGATAATATGACCAAAGAACCATGTAAAAAGCGAAAAGGTGACCAAAGCACCATTGAAACAGTTATAATGTGATGTAAGTACTATAGACACAGTAAACGTGTGACCAAAGCACCATTGAAACTATGATAATGTGACATAAGCACCATAGACAGAATCAAAGTATGACCAAAGCACACTTGAAGCAAGGAAGGAAGCAGGAGCGTTCCGGGGATCCTCCTGAAAGCCAAACTTTTATCAGCTGGTTCTGCAGACGGCTAGGGACGCCAGACTCGCCGGTAGATTAAAGCATTGCTGGTTTGCGGGGCGTCGCACTCATTCCTCAGCAATGAGCTTGCAAAGAGGTTGGGGCTTGCACGGCTACCCGGGAAGCCAACTATGGCCAAGTTGGTGCAAGGGGAGCTGGAGTGCGAATTGCCGCTGAAGCCTCAGAGGATCCGTGTGGGCAAGCTCTCGTGTGATGTGAACTATTACACGTACCCAATGGACACCTACGACGCTATTTTGGGGTGTGATTGGCTGCACCGGTGGAATCCTGCTGTGGATTGGGTGCGCAGCCAGGTGAAAGTGAAGAAATGCGGAGAGCAAATTAGTTTGCCGTTGTGGGCAGAAGAAAAGGACTTCAAGGCAAGCAAGGTGTTGCAGTTGAGTTACGTGGAGCTAAAGCGCTGTCAGCACAAGGGGGATCAAGTGTACCTTGTGTGGATACGACAAAAGGTAGCAGCTGAAGAGGTGGAAGTGTTGGCAGCGGAGACAAAGCAACCAGAGGGAGAGCAACAGAAAGCACCTATAGCAGAGCTATCCGAAGGCGTCAAGGGAGTGTTGGACAGCTACAGTGACGTGTTTTCTGCTGAGCTGCCAAAGGGTTTACCACCGAAGCGGGACATCCACTACAAATTTGAGCTTGTTCTTGGAGCAACACCAACGGTGCGAGCTGCTTATCGCATGAGCGATAATGAGTTGGACGAGTTGAAGAAGCAGTTGGAGGAGGTGACAAAGCAAGGGTTCATCAGACTGTCGGTGTCACCTTATGCTGTACCAGTCCACTTTGTGAAGAAAAAGACAAGGGAGCTCCAGATGTGCGTGGACTATCGCACACTGAACAACGTACCGATCAAGAACCGGTACCCACTGCCAAGGGTCGAGGAGCTGTTTGACCAGCTGAGTGGAGTGCACTTTTTAATAAGATTGACTTACGCTCGGGATACCATCCGATCCAGATTGCGGAGCAAGATGTGGAGAAGACGGCGTTCCGGACGCGGTACGGTCATTTTGAGTACCGCGTGATGCTGTTTGGATTGACCAACGCTCCTGTAACGTTCATGAGCCTCATGAACAGGATCTTCCACCCTCACTTGGACCAGTTCGTGGTGGTGTTTCTCGACGACATCTTCATCTACTCCCGAACTCCTGAAGAGCATCAGCAACATGTTTGGCAGGTGTTGGAAATTTTTCGGAGAGAGAAGTAGTTTGCAAAGCTCTCTAAGTGCGAATTCAAAGAAAGGGAGGTGGAGTGTTGCTTATGTGTCGGTGTTCCTACCTACGGGGTCCAGGCCAGGTGGGGAGGAAGGGGTACCTGAGTCAGTACTCAAGAGGTCTGTGGGTGTGAGTAGATCTGTAGGTACAGGTGAGACTGCACCTACACCACGGTCTTGTGGCACTGACTGGGCAGGCCGCTGTACTCAGGGAGGGACAAAGACAGGCACACTCACGTACTCCGGGTAGTGCTCGGGGCGTGGCATGGATGGCGCTTGTTGCAGTGTCCGAAACTCCTTATAGGACATATGCTCTAGAAAGAACGCGTCTCTACTCTTGACAAATGCATCTGTCACCCTACGTGCGCCCTTCTTCCGCCCTACTTCCACCCTGCCGCACGCCCGTGCCGACATCGATCACCCAACTCCTGCTCGAGAATTCCAGCACACGCGCCCTGGAGCATACGACGTAGCGCCTCCGGACACGCGTCTCGGGAGCCTCAGAGACTAAGGGGCGGGAATTTCCGCCAACCCAAAATCGAGAAAACTTATCCATACGCACGTCGCTCGCCCGTACCGACATTGGTGATCCAACTCCCGCTCGAAAATTCCAGCCCACGCGCCCTGGAGCATACGACGTAGCGCCTCCGGACACGCGTCTCGGGAGCCTCAGAGACTAAGGGGCGGGAATTTCCGCCAACCCAAAATCGAGAAAACTTATCCATACGCACGTCGCTCGCCCGTACCGACATTGGTGATCCAACTCCCGCTCGAAAATTCCAGCCCACGCGCCCTGGAGCATACGACGTAGCGCCTCCGGACACGCGTCTCGGGAGCCTCAGAGACTAAGGGGCGGGAATTTCCGCCAACCCAAAATCGAGAAAACTTATCCATACGCACGTCGCTCGCCCGTACCGACATTGGTGATCCAACTCCCGCTCGAAAATTCCAGCCCACGCGCCCTGGAGCATACGACGTAGCGCCTCCGGACACGCGTCTCGGGAGCCTCAGAGACTAAGGGGCGGGAATTTCCGCCAACCCAAAATCGAGAAAACTTATCCATACGCACGTCGCTCGCCCGTACCGACATTGGTGATCCAACTCCCGCTCGAAAATTCCAGCCCACGCGCCCTGGAGCATACGACGTAGCGCCTCCGGACACGCGTCTCGGGAGCCTCAGAGACTAAGGGGCGGGAATTTCCGCCAACCCAAAATCGAGAAAACTTATCCATACGCACGTCGCTCGCCCGTACCGACATTGGTGATCCAACTCCCGCTCGAAAATTCCAGCCCACGCGCCCTGGAGCATACGACGTAGCGCCTCCGGACACGCGTCTCGGGAGCCTCAGAGACTAAGGGGCGGGAATTTCCGCCAACCCAAAATCGAGAAAACTTATCCATACGCACGTCGCTCGCCCGTACCGACATTGGTGATCCAACTCCCGCTCGAAAATTCCAGCCCACGCGCCCTGGAGCATACGACGTAGCGCCTCCGGACACGCGTCTCGGGAGCCTCAGAGACTAAGGGGCGGGAATTTCCGCCAACCCAAAATCGAGAAAACTTATCCATACGCACGTCGCTCGCCCGTACCGACATTGGTGATCCAACTCCCGCTCGAAAATTCCAGCCCACGCGCCCTGGAGCATACGACGTAGCGCCTCCGGACACGCGTCTCGGGAGCCTCAGAGACTAAGGGGCGGGAATTTCCGCCAACCCAAAATCGAGAAAACTTATCCATACGCACGTCGCTCGCCCGTACCGACATTGGTGATCCAACTCCCGCTCGAAAATTCCAGCCCACGCGCCCTGGAGCATACGACGTAGCGCCTCCGGACACGCGTCTCGGGAGCCTCAGAGACTAAGGGGCGGGAATTTCCGCCAACCCAAAATCGAGAAAACTTATCCATACGCACGTCGCTCGCCCGTACCGACATTGGTGATCCAACTCCCGCTCGAAAATTCCAGCCCACGCGCCCTGGAGCATACGACGTAGCGCCTCCGGACACGCGTCTCGGGAGCCTCAGAGACTAAGGGGCGGGAATTTCCGCCAACCCAAAATCGAGAAAACTTATCCATACGCACGTCGCTCGCCCGTACCGACATTGGTGATCCAACTCCCGCTCGAAAATTCCAGCCCACGCGCCCTGGAGCATACGACGTAGCGCCTCCGGACACGCGTCTCGGGAGCCTCAGAGACTAAGGGGCGGGAATTTCCGCCAACCCAAAATCGAGAAAACTTATCCATACGCACGTCGCTCGCCCGTACCGACATTGGTGATCCAACTCCCGCTCGAAAATTCCAGCCCACGCGCCCTGGAGCATACGACGTAGCGCCTCCGGACACGCGTCTCGGGAGCCTCAGAGACTAAGGGGCGGGAATTTCCGCCAACCCAAAATCGAGAAAACTTATCCATACGCACGTCGCTCGCCCGTACCGACATTGGTGATCCAACTCCCGCTCGAAAATTCCAGCCCACGCGCCCTGGAGCATACGACGTAGCGCCTCCGGACACGCGTCTCGGGAGCCTCAGAGACTAAGGGGCGGGAATTTCCGCCAACCCAAAATCGAGAAAACTTATCCATACGCACGTCGCTCGCCCGTACCGACATTGGTGATCCAACTCCCGCTCGAAAATTCCAGCCCACGCGCCCTGGAGCATACGACGTAGCGCCTCCGGACACGCGTCTCGGGAGCCTCAGAGACTAAGGGGCGGGAATTTCCGCCAACCCAAAATCGAGAAAACTTATCCATACGCACGTCGCTCGCCCGTACCGACATTGGTGATCCAACTCCCGCTCGAAAATTCCAGCCCACGCGCCCTGGAGCATACGACGTAGCGCCTCCGGACACGCGTCTCGGGAGCCTCAGAGACTAAGGGGCGGGAATTTCCGCCAACCCAAAATCGAGAAAACTTATCCATACGCACGTCGCTCGCCCGTACCGACATTGGTGATCCAACTCCCGCTCGAAAATTCCAGCCCACGCGCCCTGGAGCATACGACGTAGCGCCTCCGGACACGCGTCTCGGGAGCCTCAGAGACTAAGGGGCGGGAATTTCCGCCAACCCAAAATCGAGAAAACTTATCCATACGCACGTCGCTCGCCCGTACCGACATTGGTGATCCAACTCCCGCTCGAAAATTCCAGCCCACGCGCCCTGGAGCATACGACGTAGCGCCTCCGGACACGCGTCTCGGGAGCCTCAGAGACTAAGGGGCGGGAATTTCCGCCAACCCAAAATCGAGAAAACTTATCCATACGCACGTCGCTCGCCCGTACCGACATTGGTGATCCAACTCCCGCTCGAAAATTCCAGCCCACGCGCCCTGGAGCATACGACGTAGCGCCTCCGGACACGCGTCTCGGGAGCCTCAGAGACTAAGGGGCGGGAATTTCCGCCAACCCAAAATCGAGAAAACTTATCCATACGCACGTCGCTCGCCCGTACCGACATTGGTGATCCAACTCCCGCTCGAAAATTCCAGCCCACGCGCCCTGGAGCATACGACGTAGCGCCTCCGGACACGCGTCTCGGGAGCCTCAGAGACTAAGGGGCGGGAATTTCCGCCAACCCAAAATCGAGAAAACTTATCCATACGCACGTCGCTCGCCCGTACCGACATTGGTGATCCAACTCCCGCTCGAAAATTCCAGCCCACGCGCCCTGGAGCATACGACGTAGCGCCTCCGGACACGCGTCTCGGGAGCCTCAGAGACTAAGGGGCGGGAATTTCCGCCAACCCAAAATCGAGAAAACTTATCCATACGCACGTCGCTCGCCCGTACCGACATTGGTGATCCAACTCCCGCTCGAAAATTCCAGCCCACGCGCCCTGGAGCATACGACGTAGCGCCTCCGGACACGCGTCTCGGGAGCCTCAGAGACTAAGGGGCGGGAATTTCCGCCAACCCAAAATCGAGAAAACTTATCCATACGCACGTCGCTCGCCCGTACCGACATTGGTGATCCAACTCCCGCTCGAAAATTCCAGCCCACGCGCCCTGGAGCATACGACGTAGCGCCTCCGGACACGCGTCTCGGGAGCCTCAGAGACTAAGGGGCGGGAATTTCCGCCAACCCAAAATCGAGAAAACTTATCCATACGCACGTCGCTCGCCCGTACCGACATTGGTGATCCAACTCCCGCTCGAAAATTCCAGCCCACGCGCCCTGGAGCATACGACGTAGCGCCTCCGGACACGCGTCTCGGGAGCCTCAGAGACTAAGGGGCGGGAATTTCCGCCAACCCAAAATCGAGAAAACTTATCCATACGCACGTCGCTCGCCCGTACCGACATTGGTGATCCAACTCCCGCTCGAAAATTCCAGCCCACGCGCCCTGGAGCATACGACGTAGCGCCTCCGGGCACGCCTCTCGGGAGCCTCCGAGACTAAGGGACGGGAATTTCCGCCGCTTGCGCCCTACTTGCGCCCTTCTGGCGCCCTACTTGCGCCCTTCTTGCCCCCTACTTGCGCCCTACTTGCACCCTTCTTGCGCCCTACTTGCGCCCTACTTGCGCCCTACTTGCACCCTACTTACGCCCTACTTGCGCCCTACTTGCATCATACTTGCGCCCTATTTGCACCCTACTTTTGACCTACTTTCGCCCTACTTGCGCCCTTCTTGCGCCCTACTTGCGTCCTACTTGCGCCCTACTTCCGCCCCACTTCCGCCCTACTTGCCCCCTACTTGCGCCCTACTTGCGTCCTTCTTCCGCCCTACTTCCACCCTGCCGCACGCTCGTGCCGACGTCGATCACCCAACTCGAAAATTCCAGCCCACGCGTCCTGGAGCATACGACGTAGCGCCTCCGGACACGCGTCTCGGGAGCCTCCAAAACTAACGGGCGGGAATTACGCTGACCCGAAATCGAGAAAACTCATCCATATGCACGTCGCACGACTGTACCGACATCGGTGACCCAACTCCCGCTCAAAAATTCCAGCCCACGAGCCCTGGAGCATACGGCGTAGCGCCTCCGCGCACGCGTCCCGAGAGCGTCGGAGACTAGGGGGGGGGGGAATTTCCGCCGCTTGCGCCCTACTTGTGCCCTACTTACGCACTACTTGCGCCCTACTTGCGCCCTACTTGCGCCCTACTTGCGCCCTACTTGCGCCCTACTTGCGCCCTACTTGCGCCC